>VONZ01002319.1:0-56489 GCA_012976165.1 Labeo catla
TAAAGTTTGTGTGTGTTGGTCTGTTGTGTGTGTTGCAGATTCCCATTGGTCCACCAGTCTGTCAGTCATCCACCTGGATGATGACGCCCCGGTTTACGTTATCCAATCATCTCACCCCGGCCGGTTTAAAGTCCCACTACTGTCCCGCGCGCTCCAGCTTTTTCGCTCACCTTGTACCATTTCTTTGCTACGTTTGTACACTCCTCTCTTGTTATTTTGTTATACTGTCTAAGATTGCTTTGTTCGCTGTGTGTTTATATGTCCTGGAAAGTCCTTTGTGATATCGTGCTTGTACAGTGTATAGTTTTTCGTTTACTGTTCCGTCTGTTCCCCACTGTACGCTAGGTTGGGAAGGCGTGAGCAGGTAAGTAGGTCGCGCGACATACATTGCACAACACGCAGGACATTCTGAATGTATTAGATACATTAGTTTAGGAGAGAGTGCCACCCGCTGTACGTTTTTTTTCCCCCCTTAGTTAGAATAGTTTAGTTAGGGCGTTGTTACGCCGAAGACCTTTTTTTTCTACATTTTCTTTTGGGTAGTTAGCTTAGATTACCAACACTAGCTAGCTGTGTTTTGTTTTGTTTATTTCTTTTATTTGGCACCTCTCGTGCTCCCCTTCCCACCTTCTTTCTTTCGTTTTGTCGATGTTTGATTGTTTGTTTGGTTTTTTTTTGTAAATACTGTAAATATTGTAAATACTTTGATACCACTGGTTTTCACTGAGCACTGTATACAAATAAATGGTCACTATTATACAATCTTGCTCTTTATTTGCCTGCCAGCACCACTGCATATTCACACACACATGTTAAATGTTATTTTACCCTTTACCCCTAGTTCTTCAGAAATCTAAAATCTAAGGGGCGTAACATTTATGGGGGCTCGTCCGGGATCCAAACAATTTGATCCTTCCCGGTTATTATTTTTGTGTGTGTGCTTATGCCTTTATGTTGGTTTGCGCTGTAACAAAGAGAAAACGCTGTGTAGTACTATCGGATATAGTGAAAGTGGCATAAAAGAAAACATGAATACCTTTGATTTACAGTCATTTATTGATAATCCAACATTAGACAAATTCGACAGGTGTAGGAAGGATGATTTATTGAAAATCGCTGACCATTATGGGATCTCTGTGGTGAGGCAAGCATTAAAGAAAACAATTAAAAGTGTTCTTTATCAAAAGCTGGTTGAACTAAACGTGCTTGTGTTGCCAGATGCGGACGATGGTGAGGCCGCCCAGTCGGCTGGTGATACGCGCCCAAATAGCCCTGTTGCATCGGAGAAGGCGCTGAGCGAGGCCGCCGAGGTGGAGGAGGAGTCCGATGCCAAGGCCGCCTTGCCGCCCTTTTACCCTTTCTCTCCGCCTTCCAGCGGGTCTGAGAGCGACGTGCGGCTTAAGGCCCGGCTCGCCCGTATGCAGATGGAAGCGCAGAAGCGGGCTCAAACGCGTCAGGCCGAGATGGAGCTGCGCCTCAAGGTCCGCACATTAGAGATTGAAGCTGAAAAACAGGTAAAATTGCGACAAATTGAGCTGGAGGCGATGAAGGTTACCTCTGGCGCAGTTGCGCAATCCAGTCCTGTTCCCCCTGTAAATGTTGCAAGCGATAGTTCAGCAGCTGCTTTTGATATTAGTAAACATATCGCTCTAGTGCCTCACTTCAGAGAAACCGAGGTGGACACTTACTTTATCGCTTTTGAGCGTATAGCGTCCGCACTCCGTTGGCCGAAAGAGGTATGGCCTCTTTTATTGCATTGTAAGCTTATCGGGAAAGCCCAAGAGGTTTGTTCGGCCCTACCGTTAGAGGAAAGTTTGCAGTATGAGTCTGTAAAGAACGCTGTTCTCCGCGCTTATGAATTGGTACCTGAAGCATACAGACAGCGTTTTCGAAATCATAAAAAAACAGCGCAACAAACATTCGTTGAATTCGCTAGAGAAAAAGGAATTCTTTTTGATAAATGGCTAACGGCAAGTAAGGTGCAAGATTTTGATTCCCTAAAAGATTTGGTGCTTCTAGAGGACTTTAAAGGTTGCTTACCTGAAAGGGTGGTTACATATTTGAACGAACAAAAAGTCACATCGCTGTCACAAGCTGCTGTTCTTGCAGACGAATTTGTTTTAACACACAAGAGTGTGTTCGTTTCGGCTCGCACTGACAAAGCACCGGTTTGGACTCCGTCGCAGAGCACGAACCCCCGTGTTAAAACTGGCCCACCACCACCTAAAGAGTTGAGAGAATGTTTTTATTGCCATAAAACAGGTCACGTAATTGCCGATTGTTTAGCTTTAAAACGAAAACAGCAACAGCAACAACAACAGCCGAAGCCAGTTGGTTTCGCGAAAACTGTGCCCGTGCGTTCTGATAACATGCAGAGATCTGACGAGGTGGACGAAAGATTTAAACCATTTGTAATGAAAGGGTTGCTGTCAATAAATGGTAGACCTGAAGACCAAAAAGAGGTCCAGATCTTAAGGGACACTGGTGCAAGCCAGTCCTTCGTTATATCTGATGTCATTCCGTTATCAGAACAGACATCTTGTGATTCGAGTGTGCTAATTCAGGGCATTGAGATGGGCGTTGTAAAAGTACCGCTACACCGCGTACATTTACAGTGTGAGCTGCTCATAGGGTTTGTTAAAGTCGGGGTACGTTCCTCATTTCCTGTTAAGGGAGTTGCTGTCATTCTGGGTAACGACTTAGCTGGAGGAAAGGTAACACCAGTGGTAGAGGTTGTTGACAAGCCCGATTGTTTTGTTGGGGCAGATGACATTGCTGATGAGTATCCAGATGTTTTTGCTGCTAACGTTGTGACTCGCGCACAAGCAAAAAGGATAGGCAATGACATTACTTTGAATGATTCATTTATATTGCCACTCTTTGCGGAGGAAAGCGTTGTGCCCGAGCCACAAGTTGTGAATGATAAAAAGTCTGGTATGGTGCTGCAAGATGCTGAAATGTTGACTGTACCTGTTACTCGTAAAGTGATGATCGCAGCGCAGCGCAGCGATTCCTCTTTGGTAAACTGCTTCTCCGCAGCTGAACATCCAAAGTCTGTAAAGGACAACAAAGTTGAGTATGTTTTAGAAGATGGACTACTCTTACGTAAGTGGAGGCCTGTTGCAGGTATGAGTAATGATTGGGATCTTACCTGTCAAATTGTCCTGCCGTCGGCGTATAGACAGCAAGTGCTAAGTTTGGCTCACGATCATTATTTATCTGGTCATCTGGGAATTACAAAAACGTATAACCGAATATTGAGGCATTTTTTCTGGCCTGGCCTGAAAAAAGATGTATGTCATTATTGTCGCACTTGTCATGTTTGTCAAGTAACAGGAAAGCCAAATCAAAAGATCCCACCTGCCCCGTTAGTTCCGATCCCAGTAATTGGTGAGCCGTTTGAGCATGTCATTTTGGATTGTGTCGGCCCTTTACCTAAGACAAAATCAGGAAATCAGTTTTTGTTAACAATCATGTGCTCAGCAACTCGATTCCCAGAAGCAATTCCGTTGAGGAAAATTACTTCTGCTGCTATTGTGAAGTCGCTGATCAAATTCTTCTCCACATTTGGACTACCCAAAATTGTGCAGACAGACCAAGGAACGAATTTTCTCTCGAAACTGTTCGCGCAAGTGTTAAAAACTTTGGGGATTACTCACAGAGTTTCCAGTCCATACCACCCAGAAAGCCAAGGTTCGATCGAACGCTTTCACCAAACGCTAAAATCAATGCTGCGTAAATACTGCTTAAGCTCCGGTAAAGACTGGGATGATGGGGTCCCCTTAGTTTTGTTTGGCATTCGTGAAACCGTTCAAGAGTCGCTTGGTTTTAGTCCGGCAGATTTAGTATTTGGGCATACAGTACGTGGCCCGCTCAAAATGTTAAAAGAAGGAATGTTGGATGAAGGGGCATCCTCAAAAGAAAATATACTAGATTATGTTAGCCGTTTCAGAGAGCGATTACACACTGCCTGTACGTTCGCAAAAGAATCATTGGCCGAGGCTCAGAAAGGCATGAAGAAACGCTTCGATAGAAGAGCTGTCTCTCGTGTAATTAAACCTGAAGACCAGGTTTTGGTACTTCTGCCCGTTCCTGGTTCTGCTCTGTCAGCCCGTTTTGCTGGTCCATATGTGGTATCTAAAAAACTGAGCGACACAGATTTTGTAATACATACTCCTGACCGTAAGCGGAAATTTCGAACCTGTCATGTTAACATGTTAAAGCTGTATTGTTCTAGAGAATCACCTGAGAGGGTTGCCGAGAAGATGGTTAGTTCGGAAACTGTCCCTGTGTCGATTCCTGCTGCGGTTGTTTCCAGCACCATTACCGAGAATTGCGAATTGTTATCGCCTTCTGCTGGTGAGTCACTTGCAGACGATGGTATCTCAATTCGTAATGCTCAGATGAGTCCTAGGCTCTCTAATTCCGAAATACTGCGGACTCTGCCAGGTTTTCTTACTAATTTAACACAGACACAGAGACAGGACATCGCTGAAGTAATTAATGATTTCCTCATGTTGTTTAATGATATTCCCACTCAAACGAATGTCTTACAACATGACATTAAAATCACTTGTGCGTCACCGATTAAACAACACGCCTATCGTGTAAATAGTACAAAACGATCTGTAATGAGAGCAGAAGTTGGGTACTTACTAGAAAATGGTCTTGCTGAACCCAGTTTCAGCCCATGGAGCTCTCCGTGTCTCCTCGTCCCAAAACCAGACGGTACATTTCGGTTCTGTACCGACTACAGAAAGGTAAATTCTGTTACAATCCCAGACAGTTATCCTCTGCCTAGGATGGAGGACTGTATTGACAATTTGGGCTCCGCAAAATTTGTAACTAAATTGGATTTACTGAAAGGATACTGGCAAGTCCCCCTCACCCCTCGTGCCGCTGAAATATCTGCGTTCGTAACTCCGGATAATTTCCTGCAATATAACGTTATGGCATTCGGGTTACGAAACGCTCCGGCAACATTTCAACGTCTTGTCAATACCGTATTATCAGGAGTACCAAATTGCAACGCTTACCTTGATGACCTGGTGATTTATTCTTCTGACTGGCAGGAACATTTGATTCTGCTTAGAACAGTGTTTAAACGGTTAGCCGATGCATCCTTAACTGTTAATCTTGCAAAGTGCGAGTTTGGAAAGGCCACCATCACATACCTGGGTAAGATAGTCGGTCAAGGTCAAGTCCGGCCTGTCAGTGCCAAAGTTTCCGCTATCGCTGATTTTCCCGTGCCCTCTACACGACGAGAATTACGCCGTTTTTTAGGCATGGCCGGGTATTATCGTAGTTTTTGCAAAAATTTCTCAACCATTGTACATCCTCTTACCAGCCTCTTAAGTCCTGCCGTTAATTTTGTGTGGTCTGAATCGTGCCAGCATGCCTTTGACAGTGTAAAGAATTTATTAATCAGCGAACCTGTCCTCAAAGCCCCGAATTTTTCTTGTCCATTTAAACTTGAAGTGGATGCTTGTGCTTTAGGTACTGGCGCCGTACTCCTTCAGGAGGACGATGCCGGTCTAGACCACCCCGTCTGTTATTTTTCAAGAAAATTTAACAAACATCAAATCAATTATTCCACTATCGAAAAAGAAGCCTTGGGACTTCTTTTAGCCTTGCAGTTTTTTGAGGTTTACGTTGGCTCGTCTCCGTTACCTGTGACTGCATATACGGACCATAATCCACTAGTTTTCTTATCACGAATGTGCAATCACAACCAGCGTCTTATGCGGTGGTCACTGATTGTTCAGAATTATAACTTAAATATAAAACATAAAAAGGGTTCTGAAAATGTGGTCGCAGATACATTGTCTAGAGCGTAAACCTGTTGATTCTGTGTTTTGCTATCTGTTGTTTATGATTTATATTTAAGTCTTTAAGGGGGGAAGTGTTACGTACTACCACGTAAATTGCGTAAAGTTTGTGTGTGTTGGTCTGTTGTGTGTGTTGCAGATTCCCATTGGTCCACCAGTCTGTCAGTCATCCACCTGGATGATGACGCCCCGGTTTACGTTATCCAATCATCTCACCCCGGCCGGTTTAAAGTCCCACTACTGTCCCGCGCGCTCCAGCTTTTTCGCTCACCTTGTACCATTTCTTTGCTACGTTTGTACACTCCTCTCTTGTTATTTTGTTATACTGTCTAAGATTGCTTTGTTCGCTGTGTGTTTATATGTCCTGGAAAGTCCTTTGTGATATCGTGCTTGTACAGTGTATAGTTTTTCGTTTACTGTTCCGTCTGTTCCCCACTGTACGCTAGGTTGGGAAGGCGTGAGCAGGTAAGTAGGTCGCGCGACATACATTGCACAACACGCAGGACATTCTGAATGTATTAGATACATTAGTTTAGGAGAGAGTGCCACCCGCTGTACGTTTTTTTTCCCCCCTTAGTTAGAATAGTTTAGTTAGGGCGTTGTTACGCCGAAGACCTTTTTTTTCTACATTTTCTTTTGGGTAGTTAGCTTAGATTACCAACACTAGCTAGCTGTGTTTTGTTTTGTTTATTTCTTTTATTTGGCACCTCTCGTGCTCCCCTTCCCACCTTCTTTCTTTCGTTTTGTCGATGTTTGATTGTTTGTTTGTTTTTTTTTTGTAAATACTGTAAATATTGTAAATACTTTGATACCACTGGTTTTCACTGAGCACTGTATACAAATAAATGGTCACTATTATACAATCTTGCTCTTTATTTGCCTGCCAGCACCACTGCATATTCACACACACATGTTAAATGTTATTTTACCCTTTACCCCTAGTTCTTCAGAAATCTAAAATCTAAGGGGCGTAACAACCTCAAATACATTAAATATTAATAAACATTAACTTCAGATACCAGTCAGCAATCGCAGGCAGTTTGTGTCAAATAAAAACAGTTTCTATCTATATAAAATAACTTGAAAAAACTACCAGGGCTTCGGTGTCAAAAATATACTTTTTTTCTTTTTTACATTATTCTTGCCAGCGATTTCCAGGAGTTCGCGTCAAATACATTAAATATTAATAAACATTAACTTCAGATACCAGTCAGCAATAGCAGGCAGTTTGTGTCAAATAAAAACAGTTTCTATCTATATAAAATAACTGGGAAAAAACTACCAGGGCTTCGGTGTCAAAAATATACTTTTTTTTATTTTATTTTATTTTACATTATACTTGCCAGCGATCTCCAGGAGTTCACCTCAAATACATTAAATATTAATAAACATTAACTTCAGATACCAGTCAGCAATCGCAGGCAGTTTGTGTCAAATAAAAACAGTTTCTATCTATATAAAATAACTGGGGAAAAACTACCAGGGCTTCAGTGTCAAAAATATACTTTTTTTTATTTTATTTTATTTTACATTATACTTGCCAGCGATCTCCAGGAGTTCTTGTCAAATACATTAAATATTAATAAACATTAACTTCAGATACCAGTCAGCAATAGCAGGCAGTTTGTGTCAAATAAAAACATTTTCTGTCTATATAAAATAACTGGGGAAAAACTACCAGGGCTTCAGTGTCAAAAATATACTTTTTTTTATTTTATTTTATTTTACATTATACTTGCCAGCGATCTCCAGGAGTTCACCTCAAATACATTAAATATTAATAAACATTAACTTCAGATACCAGTCAGCAATAGCAGGCAGTTTGTGTCAAATAAAAATATTTTCTGTCTATATTAAATAACTTGAAAAAACTGCCAGCGCCTCAGTGTCAAAAATATACTTTTTTTTGTTTTGTGTTTTGTTTTGTTTTGGTGAGGTTACATTATACTTGCCAGCGATCTCCAGGAGTTCGCCTCAAATACATTAAATATTAATAAACATTAACTTCAGACAAAAGTCAGCAATTGCAGGGAGTTTGTGTCAAATAAAAACATTTTCTTTCATATAAAATAACTTGAAAAGTGTGTCAGTGCTTTGGTGTCAAATTAATACGTTTCATATTTTTGGTAAGGTTACATTATACTTGCCAGGCCCATACGGAAGTGCAATATATTCACATACATGTAAAACATTGTTGAATTTATTGAAATATATTAAAAAATATATTTCCTAAATGCATAAAATTCATGTTGCCTGTATAAATATATGTACAAATATGTGACGATATATTTTATGTTTCATGTCATTTACCCTATAAAATAATATACATATGAAATTTGTGACATCTTATGGAAGCCCGTTTCCGCCTCTAAATAACAAAAAAATAATAAAGTATTGCGACTTTATCTCACAATTCTGACTTTTTTTCTCCGAATTGCGAGATACAAACTCGCAATTCTGACTTTATAACTCGCAACTGTGAGTTTATAACAGGCAATTCTAACTTTTGTTTCTCTTCACTAAGCTGAACCATAGTAAACCACGAGACGTGATTCTTACAGTACGCTGACGCATTGGTGCCACACACGTTTTTTTCCACTTAGCTGTGTCGTAATAAGGAGATCTTTTCTCGTTAAACAACATATGTCATAAAAACGATATGATTTTTTCCGTTATAGAAGATACATGGTTACATTAAGTGAGGGAACTAAGCGATTGTCCGCGCTGCCTTCGCCACAGTCCTGACATAAAGGAGGATCTGCATGTTGCTGAAGTTATAGAAATACACTGTTTTAAGTATTTTAATGAACTGGTTCCAATTGTAGCGGTATATTTATTAGGATTAATCTGTCTACAAACTGCACTCAGACCCAGAGGATATGACTCATTTAAGATGATCAGATCAAAACTGTTATTTCTGAATAATCCACTCTGGACTTGAGATATTATTTGGATGGCATAAGTTTGATTTAACAGCAAATCGAAATACTAACAGAAAGAAATAAAAGAAAAATGACAAACGGTTTGATTGTATTATGCTGATGATTATAATGATGATGATTATGATGATCTCGTTCTGTTTGAAAAATGAAAAAAGAAAAAAAAAAAGCCAGATTTGTACTATTTTTGATAATGGGTAAAAAGAGAGCTTATGCTTTAATATTTGTGCGTGGGCGGCCCAGAAAAGCCACTTTTCAACTCAACCGACTTTACTGTCTGTCCCATCATACAGAATAAATGTTTGTCTGATGTACCGCTCTGCAAGTCACAATAACGTTTCTTCATAATGGCTGATCTACATTTTAGTCTACATTTTAATATTAAATGTTTTATTTAACTTTATAAATTAATCAATTTATAGATTTTCTAAAATGTTATAAACAAGTCCGGGCTTCGGGACAATTTTCAGGTTATAGTTCAGACGCGGCTGGGCTTCGGGCCTGTTCTAGGCTTATCCTTATTTTTATATTTTATACATACACCAATTATGGTGATGAAAACAAATTTCTGCGCTGGTGGAAACAACTCGAGACTTCACTTTCGCTTTCACTTTCGAGACCGACTCCGGAAGCGTTTAGTGTCTCCGCCAGCAGCAGCCAATCAGCGCAGCTGAAAGAGATCCGCGTTAAAGCGCACGCAATGGGCTGAAACTTCCCACACAGCTCCGGCAAACGTAATGTGTCGGGGGAAATAGAAAGGAGATATTTTAATTATTTATCGACAAACCAGTGTTTTCTGAGTCAGTGTCCCAAGGATTAAATTGCGGATCCTGACTCACCATCTCCTCTTTGGACGCGCCTTTAGAGAAATGCATCTTTACAGATTACATATTGAAAGAGTTTTTGTGAGAGTATTATATTATTATAGTTTTGTTTCGTTAAGTAATAATTTCAGGCTTTCTATAGATGTATGTATCATGTCTGTGAGGTATGTTTCGCTGAGTTTCCGTTAATCTTTGTGAATCGCTCCTGTTGAGGCAACAGAAAGCGTATTATGTTCGTTTTATTTATTTAATAAAAGCACCGTTTGCAACGTTTTGTTGATATTGTGAGTGCACACAAACAAAAGACCCTTAACAGTTCCGAATGATGTATTACTCTTACCTTTATACGAGCAAAAATGACGGAACATTTTAAATTGTTTCCACTGAAAAGAAATGCAAGTAATCGCGCTGGCGCCTCCATTTCCTGCAACTCAGCTTCCACTCTCCGCACAAAGGATTAGATATGCGTCTAATAGCGCACATTTCTCTGTTTAACGTTGAAACTAACATTGTTTTATACTTGAACTCTTTTAGGCCCATATCTATAGATCTTATTTTAGGCGTGATTTGAGAAGGCAAAATTGATCAAACAGACTGTGCGTGTTTGATCAATGTGTCGGATCAATCTTTCGCTGACCACTTGGTCATTACTTTAAAAAACAAACACTTTGCCTATATTTAATGAACAAAAATGCTCCAAATGTTTTTCTAAATTAACTTAACAAAACAGTAGTATAAGGTGTTTTGGGTGAAGACGGACTCGGGCCGAGAATTCTGATAAGCTGTCTGACAAGGGCCGGGCTAGGGCATATATATGAGGCCCGTGCTGGGCTATAATGAACATTTATCCCAATACTTAAGTTGTTATTTAATGTTTGCAACAAAGAAATGTAGCCTATACCGTGTATTCTGCTCGTGAAGCTTGTTTAAACATAAAGCTTAACTTACATAACCAGAGCTCTTTCTGGATCAGCGGTTGCGGGAAAGCAGGTTTAAATATTCCGATGTGATTGCGATTTCAAATGTTTTATAGACATGGCGCAGTCATCATCATAGCAATAAGATTGTGTGTGTTTGAATCGAGATCGCGAACTTTTAATGAATAATCCATATGCGTCTATAGCCTGTATGTCATAATTTGTACCAGACCTCAAAAGTTACCCGGGCCCAGGCCCGGGCGGCCCCCCCGCTTCCGCGATCCATGGTAATAATATAAATGTCTGCTTTATTTTATGTACTTCCACAATAACAAAAAAACTTTACAATTTTTTGTAAAAATGCAGGGTGTGCTGTCGCAACTTATGTCTATAGACAGTTTGAAAGGTCTACTTTAATAAAACAATGGAAAACAAAATTGTGTTTATTTAATTCGTATAAATCCAACTAGAGGTAGTGTACAGTCTTTCTCATGTGAGTTCATTATCTGTAGCCTACCATTGTGTTTACACCCAGACCCAGCGCAGCCTATTCCCACAGTATAAAGTCTGGATTTCAACCCAGAAGAACAACCCGATGTGCAGCTTGATTCAGCTAAAGATATAATTTAATAATATATAATAAATAATGTATAATTTATATATAACCAGACTAAGTATCAGGGCCACCCACGCATGTTAAACAAACATTAAAGCAATAAGCTCATTTGTTTTACCCACGAACACATATCTTAATTTACGTTTTTCCGTTTCTCAAACAAAACGAAATAATAATAATAAGCTATTATTATTATTATTATTATTATTATTATTATTATTTTTATTATTATTATAAAATATCTTTATTTCTTTCAGCTGGTATTTCGACATCAATCTTAAGTGTTCCAAATAAATATTCCAAGCCCAGAGTCGATTTTTCCGAAATGTTAATAATCTTAAATAAAATTTTATAATAAACAATAATAATAACACGCCTAATAATAATAATAATAATAATAATAATCTATTATTATTATTATTATTATTTCGTTTTGTTTATGTCTATAGACATAAGATGCGACAGCGCACCCTGTATTTAAGCAATTTGTAACGTTTTTGTTGTTTGTTGTTGTTGTTACTGTGGACGTACATAAAATAAAATGTGTGAAAAAAATGTGTGGCAGCAATACGTCACCGTACTGTAAGAAACACGTCCCGTGGTTTACTGTGGTGCTTTGTGTCGCAAATGAATAGAAACAAAAGTTAGAATTGCCTGTTATAAACTCACAGTTGCGAGTTATAACGTCAGAATTGCGAGATATAAAGTCGCAATTGAGAGATATAAAGTCGCAATTGCGAGTTATAAAGTCAGAATTGCGAGATATAAAGTCGCAATTGCGAGAAAAAAAGTCAGAATTGCGAGATATAAACTCGCAATTGCGAGAAAAAAAGTCAGAATTGCGAGATAAAAAAAGTCAGAATTCTGACTTTTTTTCAATTGCGAGTTTATATCTCGCAATTCTGACTTTTTTCTCGCAATTGGGACTTTATATCTCACAATTCTGAGAAAAAAAGTCAGAATTGTGAGAGAAAAAGTCGCAATATTTTTATTTTATTTTTTTTTATTATTTATTGGCGGAAACGGGCTTCCATAACATCTGTATGGGCACCAAAAGCAAAAAAAAAAAAAAAGGTGTGGCCCCACTATATATATATATATATATATATATATATATATATATATATGGGTTGTTCTTTGGGGTTTTTGAGATTCTGGATTGATTTACCCCAATTTGGGTTAAAAACTGGTCTTAATTTATAACCCAGCGGTGGGTTAGGAATGTAGACCCGAGAGAGAGCACGCACGTCGTGTTCACTAGACGTGACTAGTGCGAGAAGTGGCAATTTTCTCAGCGTTTGCAGATGGAAGCGAGTGAAGGACGATTTTCGTTAAGTAAAGATCAAAAATGTAAAGTCATCATTCATAATGTGTGTCCGGAATTATTTTGAGACTTCATGGAACGCGGCAAAAGTCGGAAAAGAGCTTTTATTGGAAAATACGCTGACGCGGTTTCCCCTCAGAAATAGTCTTAACGGCCTTTTCTACTGAACGGAAGAGAGATCTTAAGTACCACTTCTGTGAGTTTATTATGTCATATTTACAGAAGATATAGGTGTTAATAGAGGGTTATTAACATATGTACATGTTAAACTTTTTTTTCGCGATTAAACTTAAAGTAGTTTCCTAGAAAACAGCGTCGTGTAATGAAGACTTCCCTAAGTATTTTGAGGCTGATTAAGTTTTAATTGTTGAAAGTAATGTTTTCTATGTAATATTTCAGACTTGTTGAGCTTTGAGTCTTCATTGTGCCCGCGGCGGGAGTTACTATCGCGGAGGCGATAGTCTCAGCTTCCTCAGAGGAGAGGGAAAGACGGTATAAGGCAAGTAAAGGTCATAATTCCATATAATATAACTTTTTTTGACTATTAGTAAAATAATGGTTTTATTTTTTTAGAGATTAAAAGCCAGAGCTTCATTCTTTCAGGATTAATGGGAGTTTGTTTTTAGAAAATACATGTTTCTGTTGTCTCCTCCTGCCTGGTTACTTCACATTTTGATGCAACAACAGTATGATGACACATTTTATTTAAACCACTGATGTCCGTTTTTTTTGTAGAACTCAAACCAACTTTGAGGCTAACACCACAGAAGCCTACTTGTGTGATGAGGCAATTTTCTGAGCTTCTTTAGAGGGAAAGACAATTTAAGGCAAGTAAAGGTAATAATTTAATGTGATCTTTATTATTATTTTTTTTTTCTTTGTCTAAGAGTAAAAATGTTTTATGTAGATGTTCAAAGCCAGAGACAGCATAGATTATTTTTTGATTGATATGAGTTATTTGTAGAAAATAAAATGTTTCCATTGTCTCCTGCATGATTTTGATGCAACAATAGTATGATGACTTGTTCACATTTTAATTAAATCATTGAAGTCTGTGTTTTTCATTGCAGAATTCAAACCAACTTTGGAGTTAACAATACAGAACCGTAATTATGTGAGGAGGCAATCTTCTCAGCTTCTTCATAAGAGAGGGAAAGATGGTTTAAGGCAAGTAAAGGTCATAATGTCATGTTATTATTATAATTTTTTTTTTTTTTGTCTAAGAGTAAAAAAAGTTTCATGTAGATGAGCCAGAGACATAGGTGAGGTATTGATTCTTTTGAGATTGATGCAAGTTATTTGTAGAAAATACATGTTTCTGTTGTCTCCTGCCTGTTTTCTTCACATTTTGCTGCAACAACGGTGTAATGATTTGTTCACATTTTAATTAAACCACTGATGTCTGTGTTTTTCATTGCAGAACCTAAACCAACTTTGGAGTTCATGACATAGAAGCTTACTTGTGTAAGGAGGTGATCATCATGTTATTTTGTGTGTGTGTGTGTGTGTGTGTGTAAAAGAATGTTTTATGTAGATGTTAAAAGGTCAGAGACATAAGAGAGCTTCATCCTTTTAAGATTGATGAGAGTTATTTTTTAGAAAATAAATGTACCTTCGATGCACATGTTCGATGCACAGTCTGTGTAATCCGGGTCTATACAGTTAGGGTATGTCGAAAAGCTCCCATCTCGTTTTCGTCTTAAATTTCAAAATTGTCCTACAATGCTGTTTTACATTTTTTATGTAAAGGGTATTTGATGATCTTTGTATGTTCACCTTGTAAATACTCTGAAATGTTCTGCATTCTGTAGAAGACAAGATGGGAGTTTTTCGACATATCCTAACTGTATTGACTAATAATAATAGCAATAGTTGACTAATCAAAAAAATAATTGTTAGATTAGTCTAAATAAAAATAATCGGTTAGTGGCAGCCCTAGAAGCATTCAGGTATGAAAATCAAATGTAGAAATCACTTTAGTGCAGGGGTGCCCAACCCTGTTCCTGGAGACCTACCTTCCTGCAGAGTTTAGCTCCAATATCAAACACACCTGTCTGTAATTATCCAGTGCTCCTTCAGATCCTAATTAGTTGGTTCAGGTGTCTTTGTGTTGGGTTGGAGCTGAACTCTGCAGGAAGGTAGATCTCCAGGAACAGGGTTGAGCACCCCTACTACTAGTGTATTCATCACAAATAGTTTTTTAAAACTACAAAAACAGTTTAGTCAAGAGCAGTCAGTGACTGTTTAATAGTAATGTGACAGATGGCCTATAGTAAATATATAGATCTACTGTAATGCACGGATCTAATAATGTTACACATGAAATGTTTTTCCCCAACAGTTAACCAAACATTCTTTTAAAACATAACAGATTATGTTTGCATTAATTTTGCCTGTAGATCAAAATTTGCCTGTGCGCATTCTGACTCCTTTTGCCCAGCACAATCCACGACTGTGAAATCTGAGAGCTTTCTGTCCCTCCAATAGCTTAAGCAACTACTACCTTCTAACAGTAAGGTAGGAAAGACATCAATGCAAAAAACTTTATGTCTGATCTGACTTCAACACAACATGCATGCATCTTGGTGCTTTAGTAGAGATTCATATTTTGCAAATAAAGTGGTAAATTATTGTCTTTGTGCAAACAAAGCAGTAACTTGACTTCATAAAACTGAGGTAAAACCACTGGAGTCACATGGACTACTTTAAGTATGTCTTTACTATCTTTCTGGGCCTTGAAAGTGGTTGTTGAGTAGGCTGCCTACTAATCCAAATGTTTTTCATCTTCTTTCTTGTTTTGTTTTGCAGATGCTGTCAAAAAAAAAACACCATGAAAAGGCAACTTCTGGACAGTTGGGCCAGGCCATTAATTCTAAGTTAGCAGAACTGAGGTTTCAGAACAAGAAAAAAGAGGTATAGGCCTGTTAATTTTGTTTCCTATGTGGTTTTATAGTGAGGTTTTTAATTTGAGTAAAATTAATCCTGTGGTAAACATAACTTGATACTTGAATGTTTTGTTTTACAACTTAAACTACACACACTCGCACCCCAAACTGCCTTGATATCAAATATTTATCAAAAATACAGTTTAAATAAATAAAATAACTGCCTCAAAATTTGCATTTTTGATATGGGTGTGTGTAGTTTGTTAAAGAACAAAGTACTATCAAGCTATTTTTAGCACAGGCTTTATTTTATTCTTAAATGAATAAAATAAAACCCCATAAGAAAATCTTGAAGGAAGCAGTGATAATTAGTCTGCACCACTCTATATTTGTTGTAAGATTAGGTAATGTGCTCATGTGCTGTTAATTTTGACCATTTTCACTTTGTATTAGTATCTTCTGTAAATATTAATAAAACCATAAATATTTTTGAGTAAAATGTGTTTTCTTCCTGAATGTATTTCTCAGTTGCAAGCAAATGGATATCATGTCCACAAGACATTTTGACATTAAGTTTTTAATATTCTCTGAGAACATGTTAAGGTTAATTTACTTATGTGAAGTATTCTAAAAATGATTAATTGAATACATTTGAATACACAAGTATATTTGTAGACAGTACATTGTATGGGTTTTCTTTTATGCCAAAAATCATTAGGATATATTCAGTTTAAAAAAATCGACCCTTATGACTGGTCTTGTGGTCCAGGGTCACATATGTTTAAAATAGATATACATGTACAGAAGTATAATATATTTACAGATACAGAAATTAATATATGAACATATATTTCAAATTAATACATTTACACACACTATTTACATATAAAGGAAATGTATATGTAAATATAAAGGAAATACATGTATGTAAATATTTATAATAAAAATACATTTACATACACTAATATTTGAGCATATTTACATATAAAGCAAATAAATATATAAATTAATCATTTGGTTAAATAAAATAATTAAATATTTAAATATTTATAATAAAAATGTTTACATCTATGTAATATATGTGAAAAATATTAAAAAGGGGCCAAAATGAAATATTTAAATATGTTTTTGACATATATTTAAAAATATACTTACATATAAGTATATGGTCTATTTTCTTCTATTTATTTTTAATACATTTAAATACATGGAAATGTATTTATTACTCATATATTTCAATCTATGTGACTTCCGTATGGGTATGCATGAATAAAACTGGAAAAGTTAACTCTTTGTGTGTCTCTGTGTGTGTATTGAGGTACTAGAAGCACAGTCTTCCATGGAAAATGTTTAAAATTACCCTTTTTTCTTTTTGTCTCTGTCTTCCCTTTAGCTCTCATAAACAACATCTCTCAGCTTCGAATGACTATTTTTTTTTTGTAAGGCTCTTAAAAAACGCAAAATGAACAGTTGACAATTGAGTTAAACTGCAGTCAGTGAAAGTTATGAAAAGTTACGATGCAGCAAGATACACAGCAAATAGGGAAACTGCTTTAAATTAACGACAAAAAACGAGGAAAAACAGAAATGTGTTTGATTCGTGCTGTGCTTGTTCAGTATCATTCACGTTCTGATAAAAGCACATGCAAAAATATAAGCATTTTAACCTATTATGTGAATAACAAACAGCTGTACATCTAAACGGGGCGTATGAACATTCGGCTTTATTACATTATTTAAATATTTCATCAAACAAGAGCTGAAAAACAGACAACACACTCCATTCAATTCGCTTGTTCGTAGTTCAAACGGCCACGCCCACCGAGGAACGAACCTATCAATATTCGTACTAATCCCGCCCATTTGGAACCGTTTTTCATGGGATAATAATAATAATAATAATAATAATAATGAATATTATACCACACCGGATTCTGTTCCTACAGCACAAGATCGTCTGAACTATTGCAAGTAAGTTTGAATAATTTCACGATTACAGTTATTTAGGAGAATGATGAACGGATTTCATAGCTATATGTAAGCGTGATTTGTTTACAAGTCTGTAAAAACGTAGCGGTTGAAAACCGCAGTAAAGATAGTTTTCAGGGAAGGTTCAGCTGACCAGTACTGGCGTGAGAAAGTTTTCACAAATCAGAATAGTACAGTTAAGGGGTCAGGAAAGGATCAAATGAGAAAAAAATATACTGTAAAACATTACCTCAAATCGAAGCCAAGGACTTAAGGAAAGGTACAACAACCAAAGCTTAAATCTGAAGATGCCACAAATCACAGCAGTCTATTAGACACGTGTACGATTTATCTAAGGGCGTGGGAAACCGTTATTCACTGGAACAGCACCACGTGACATTATGATAGAAGAAAAAGAGAGCAGAGCATAAAGAAACACTGACACGCAATAAATAGCGTTTGTGACCGCAGTAAAGATAGTTTGCGGTTTGATATTTGGATTTCTTTTAGCTATAAATACACAGCGCGTTGTCATAAACATGCAAATAATCCCGAATGTCGTTCTCCATGATTTGTGAATTCTGGTGATGCTGTCCTTTTGGCGGAAAAAAGTTTTTTTTCGATGCTTATAGCTCCGAAAGTTGGAAACTTAGCAGACTGAAACCAGTGTCATCTTAACCAGTTTGATCTGTGAATTTTTTCACAGCAAAGCTTTTGTCCGTAAACCCCTTGGTAAGTCCGCTAAAGTAAGGAATGTGAAAAATAGGCGCTCTTCGTGTTTAACGTGTTTTACCATTAAACACGCAGACGGATCGAATATAAAAACTTTTTTTTTAAGTCAAACTCGATTTGTGAAAACTTTCACTATCGCACCGCAGTAAAGATAGTTTGCGGTTTGATATTCAGATTTCTTTTGGCTATAAATACACAGCGTGCTGTCATAAACATGCAAATAATCCCGAATGTCGTTCTCCATGATTTGTGAATTCTGGTGATGCTGTCCTTTTGGCGAAAATCAGTTTTTTTTTATTTTTTATTTTTTATGCGACTCTTAATTTTATAATGCTTATAGCTCCGAAGGTTGGAAACTTAGCAGACTGAAACCAGTGTCATCTTAACCAGCTTGATCTGTGATTTTTTTCACAGCAAAGCTCTTGTCTGTAAACCCCTTGGTTTGTCCGCTATAGTAAGCAGTGCCGGCCTCTAGGTTTGCGGGGCCCTAGGCAAGATAATGAAAATGGGCTCCACTAGTTATAAATGTTTAGAAAGGTATAAGAATTTATTCTTAAAATTAATTAATTAATTCTGATTTAAAATCTTTGACCAAAAAAAACAACAACAAAAAAAAAAAACAATCAAACACAAATCTTAACTTTTTGTCAGAAAATCTAATGCATTCACTGAGAGAGAGGGGAAAAAACTCCTACACTGGAGAAAAATAAAACTTACAGAGAAGTATTCCTATTTTTACCCAAAATAAGGTGTTAATTAATATATGTAATACATGTAATAGAATTTATACAGAAAATCCCCAATATGGACAAAGGTATACGATTTCGTGTAGCTGAATAAAACTCAGATAGAGACATTTTAACTCATGAAACATGAAGACATATCCGTACGATTGTGACCAAATGGATTATCTCTGTTCTTCGAGCCATATTGGGCGTTTTTATATGAATATGCAATGCAATGCTCAACAGTCTTTATCACTTTATAGAATACTATATACCATAATGATTTTGGCTCATTCTGTGATGTGAAACCAGGTCAGACGAAAAAAGGAAGTTATTTCGAAAACTCGACTGATGTTATTAAATGAATTTGGAGCAAATTCATGTCATTAAAATGTTCTCAATAGACAACAGGTTTGTAAACAAACTCAAACCTGTGTAAAACCCATTCATCATTCTACTAAATATCTGTAATCGTGAAAGTATTCAAACTTACTTGCAATAGTACAGACGATCTTGTGCTGTAGGAACAGAATCCAGTGTTGTGTATTATTCAGTTCCAGAGAGAAACTGTTCCAAATGGGCGGGCTTAGTACGAATATTCATAGGTTCCTTCCTCCGTGGGTGTGAACTACAAACAAGCGAGTGGAATGTAGTGTGTTGTCTGTTCTTCAGCTCTTGTTTGATGAATTATTTAAATAAGGTATTAAAGCCGAATGTTCATACGCCCCGTTTAGATGTACAGCTGTTTATGTTATTCACATAATAGGTTAAAATGCTTATATTTTTGCATGTGCTTTTATCAGAACCTGAATGATACTAAACAAGCACAGCACGAATCCAACACATTTCTGTTGTTCCTCATTAGGCCCTATTGTTCTTCTAAGGATTATTATTATTATTATTATTATTATTATTGTTGTTGTTGTTGTTGTTTTCCTTAGGATTCTTTGTTCTTCTTCTTCTTATTATTTTTTGTCAAGGTTTTGGGGGCTTTTGGGGCCCTTAACATGCTCAAAAACTCTTGAAAATTGGCACACACCTTGGAATCTGCAGCCATTAGGGCCAGGCAGAGACTGGTACGTGGGCGTGGCAAGGGGACTCTACAGCGCCCCCTGGAATTTGAAGGGTCATATAGCACACATACTTGCACGTACACATATGAAACTCAGTACACATATAGACCATTTCGTCAGATGTAAACATACTGGTCCCAATACACTTCCTGTTTCTTTTTTTTTTTACTTTACACAATACAACCAACATAACATTTGACTAGATGAAAATGTTACATTAGCACCTTTAAGATGTATTTGTATATGTGAAATAAATAAAAAAATAAAAAAACAAAAACAGGAAGTGCTTCTGGACCAGTGTTGTTTACATCCAGTGAAATGGTATATAGAACTCATCAAGTTGAACAACTCACACACTCTATGTCATTAGCTAATCCCAACAGGAAGTTGGTTATTCTGGGTTTTGTCAAAAACGCATGCTCTGGAATTTGATATACTAGTCCTAGGTTTTTTACCCAATTGCCACCAAACTCGATCAACCTGATCTCAAGACATTGGGGATGAAAAATTGTGAGGGGATTTTTGATATCGGTTTGGCCGTGGCGAGACGTTGAAATTATGGCGAGAAATGAGAAACAGGAAATGGCTAATAACTATTGCTAAAGTGCAACTTTTTACATATGAAAAACAAGTAATTCTTAGGAAATATGTTCATCATATTTTCAGAGACCACAAAACCATTTAAAATATCACACATGTAAACTAGCAGATGAATACTGTAATACCAAGGATGAACACAAGATGACCTCATAGGATAAGGAATCTTTTTCGTTTTTAACGTTAAAAAAGGCGACATTTGAGGGGCTCTGTAGCGCACACCGTTTGACCTACAGTTACCAAAATTCATACGCATATAGACCTCATCGGGCCAAACAGTTTTCATGCTCACAGTCCATGCTTTGCCTAACAGGAAGTCAGCTATTCAAGGTTTTGTGAAAAACGCATGCTCTGGAATTTGCGATACTCCTACTAGGGTTTTTTTCGGATTGCCACCAAACTCGGTCAACATCATCTCAAGACATTGGGAATGCAAAATTGCCAGGGGATTTTTGATATCTCGAATGGTTTGGCCGTGGCACGGCGATGAAATTATGGCAAGAAATGAGAAACAGGAAATGGCTAATAACTATTGCACACATGATTCTGATGAAACTTCAGGAGTTTGTTCGTTGTATAATGACGATCACATAGATGTGACTATTAGGAGTCAAAGTTATAGCGCCACCAACCGGCAGCAGAAAGTGTGTCGTTTTCAAAATGCTTTTAAATCAGCCTCTTAATTTTACTCGAGTTGCTTCAAACTTCATCAGAATAATGTCAAAACACGGCCGATGACAATCTGTAAAGGGATCATTGATACATTAAATGCTGTTGCCATGGCAACGTGTCAAACTTTAACATTTGTTTTCTGTGTTTTTGGGACACTTAAGCTTAGATTGTCATGAAACTCATCACACACATCAGTATTAATGATAGTTAGACACTGGCAAAGGCTCATAAATGGGCGTGGAGGAGGCGCTCTATAGCGCCACCTTTTGTCAAAAGTTTTAGCTACAGACACCAAACTTGGTATGTATATTGTTCTTATCAAGCCGGACAACTTTCTAATTTACGCCCATTAGCTGCGACCAACAGGAAGTCTGCTATTTTGATTTGATTGTGGATTTTTGGAAAAAAATCAGGCTATTAATAAATTCATACTCCTCCAAGCAGGGATAAGTAGTTCACACCAAACTTTGTCAACATGATGCCAACATACTGAAGATGTTAAATTGCGAGTGGATTTTGGATATTTTGAACAGTGTTGATATGGCAATATATTAAAGTAAGAGTAAAAAAAAAAACAACAGTAATTTTCTTATATCTTTAAAATGCATTATTCTAACTCTTTAAAACTTTTTTACATATGAAGAATGAGTCATTCTTAGGAAACATGGTTAGTTTCAAAGTGCTTTCTAGCTCAGAGGCCCAGAAAACAAGAAAGATACTATATATCATAACTTAGCAGATGAAGACTGTAATACCAAGGGCGACCACCAGATGGAGTCTCAGGATAAGGGATCTTTTTAAGATTAGGATTAGGTCCTTTTTTGCTCATTCTCAGTGTTTTGGAAAGAAAAATAATTAAATCGAATCAGCTGACATGTACTGTACTGTCAGAATATTTTTACATAATTATATAATGCCTAAATAATAATAAAAAAATAATATTTATATTATATTAATATTATAAATATTAATCTTACGCTTTCTTACTGATAGGATAAGAAATCTTTAAAGTCTGATAATTTACCTCTCAGTTCAGTTAATTAGAATAAGAAACAAATACATAAAACAAGTTAATATGTACTTTACTGATAATATATTTGTATATAATTATTTCACAAATGCTTACAGATCATTAAAATTAAATTTAAAAATGGTTGTTATTCATAAAAAGTGTTGGTAACAGTTTAAAATAAGGTCTGTTGTTTACATTAGTTAATGCATTGAGTTGAACTATGAATAATGAACTATATTTTTTACAGCATTCATTAATATTTTTTATTGTTCATTTATAAAAAATATTAATGTTTGTTAATTCACAGTACATAAACTAATAATAAAATATCCAACTTTACATTTTAATAATGTACTAATAATTTATAACTTAATATTAATTAATGGTAATAAATGCTATATAATTACTGTTCATGTTAACTAATATAAATATATTAGTTAACATGAAAAATCATTATATAGCATTTATTGATGATAACAAATGAAATTGCATGGTAAAGCCTTGCCAAAGATTTATGTATGGTTCTTTCCCGATGTGTGTGTGTGTGTTGATCTTGTAGTGTAACCCTTTCATTGCTGTAACCCTTCAATGTAAACTACCAGAGGGTTACTGTAAATGCATGTGTGCACTGGGCACCATTTTCCTGATGCTACCGTCATGGCGATTGCGCTGGCGGCGAGGGCCCGTCATTGCTGCTTGCAGCTATATTTGTTTTTTGTCGTTAATTTAAAGCTGTAAACTGTGTCCCTAGTTGCTGTGTATCTTGCTGCATCGTAACTTTTCATAACTTTCACTGACTGCAGTTTAACTCAATTGTCATTAGATGCATGTTCAAATAAAGAAATAAATATTTTTTATGTCGCTCTCTGGTGTTGTTTTGTGTTGCTTTTTTTTTCGTTTTGTGTTTTTTAAGAGCCTTACAATAACAATAAAAAATAAAGTCATTCGATGCTGAGAGATGATGTTTATGAGAGCTAAAGGGCAATTTAGGATAAGAGAGACAAAGAAAAAAGGGTCATTTTAAATATATTTCCCATCAAAGACTTGCTTCTAGTACTTCAATACACACACACACACACAAAGAGTTAACTTTTCCAGTTTTATTCATGCATAAATACATGCAGCACTGCATTACAATTTGTAGGTGTTATCCGAATGTGTGTTCCCTCTGGATGCACAAACACAAGATATCACAAAATAAATTATACAAACATAAATGACACAAACTGAAATAAAGCTGTATCTAAGTTTTGTTTAAATAAGATATTGCAAGAAACTGCTGCCAAGTTCATGTTGTTCATATTTACATATGTACATAAGATTAAAGCAAGTCGAAAAATACAAAAAATGTGAAAGGTGGTTATAGCAATGATTAAAAAAAACAACAGTCCAAATATATATATATATATATATAGTCATGTGAAAAAGTTTGGACACCCTATTGAATTCCATGGTTTTGTCTATCAGGACATCGTTAAAAAAACTGGTCCTTGGCTGGTCTTAAAATTTCGAGAATAAAACCTCAGATGAACAACAACACATGACAAATTGCACCGTGTCATTATTTACTGAACAAAAATGAAGCCAAATGGAAAAGCTGTGTGTGACAAAGTTAGGACACCCTTACTGTTAACATTGGAATTGAGAGGGTAAATAACAGTCAAGCACTGATAATTAAATACCTTTGATTAACTGGTCGTCAGCAAGTCTGAGCGCCTCTATAAAAGTATAAGCTTCGGCAGTGTCCTGGTCTGGAGCCTTCAAGTGTGTGTTAACACAATGCCAAGGAAGTAAGACATCAGCAATCGTCAAAAACAATGCAGCACACTTTAGGTCTGCAAATTTGCATCTGAACAAAACACAAGTCTTCTAAAATAATGTCCTTTGAACAGACGAGACTGAAGTGGAGATGTTTGGCCATAATGCACAGCGTCAAGTTTGGTGAAAACCTAAAGAGCATATCAGCACAAACACCTCATACCAAAAGACAAGCATGCTGGAGGAGGGCTGATCATTTTGGGCTTGTTTTGTAGCCACAGGACCTGAGCACCTCACAGTCATTGAGTTATCCATGAACTCCTCTGTATATCAAAGTATTCTACAGTCAAATGCGAGGGCATCTGTCCGACATTTAAAGTTGGGCCAAAATTGGGTCATGCAACAGGACAATGATCCCAAGCACACCAGCAAATCTACAACAGAATGGATGAAAAGAAAAGAATCAAGGTGTTGCAATAGCCCAGTCCAAGTCCAGAGCTCATCCTGACTCAAATGCTGTGGTGAGAGCTGTGCATAAGCAAATGCCCACAAACCTCAATAAACTGGAGCAACGTTGAAAAGAAGAGTGGTCCAAATTCCTCCAGAAGGATGTGAGAGACTGATAAAGTCACACAGAAAATGAATGCTGCTAAAAGTGGATCTACAGGCAGTTGAATTATAGGGTGTCCTAACTTTGTCACACATGGCTTTTCCATCTTGGCTTTATTTTTGTTAAATAAATAATGACACAGTGTGATATGTCATGTGATGATGTTTATCTGAGGATTTATTTTCCAAATTTTAAGACCTGCCAAGGACCAGATAATTTTTTATTATGTCCTGATACAGAAAACCATGGAATTCAATAGGGTGTCCTAACTTTTTCACATGACTGTATATATATATATATATATATATATATATATATTACAATACTGTGTTTGGCAATCTTGTCCTTGCTTATAATCCCTGCACACTGAGGGGAACATATAATTAAACATTAAAATAAGTAATTAACAATTTTATTAACTAGCTACATTAATCCAATTTATTAAGCAACATAAATGAGCTGTGGTGTTGAGTTAAATAATTATATTAAATACTAATAAATTACATCCTCTGTTGAATAGCATATGCCCATCAACCAAACATTTTGGTAGCTGGATTCGAAAAATGGATAGAAAAACTTTCCACTTGTTGTGTGATTTTAAAAAGTCTGGGACAATCCCTGATGACTTCACAAAAAACAAAAATATCTGCTTTTGAGAAAGGCAAAGAAATTCATTATGAAGGGTGAGTGTGGCATATTTGGTTTTATGTAGACCTTGGTTGGATGAGTCTTCTGGTGTGTAAAGATACTGGATTTTAATAAACAAAACTTACCTTTAGATGAAGTTTTGTATTATATGAGAAGACAGGGAGAGGGTGGGTTGGCCAAGGTGATGTGCTGCAGCGAGGAGGCCAAACTGGTTTCCAGCGAATTCCACACCAGTCCAATCGGTGCCCACTGTGGTATTATCAAAACAATGGATGCCATCAGTAATCGATTTTACTGGCCTTCCATGTCTGTGGATATTAGAAATTGGGTAAGTAAAAATATATTTTTTATGTACATATACACTCTCTTACTGCTAAATGACTCTGTTTAGGTCAGGCACTGTGCTGCATGTCAGTCAAAGCAAGCTCATATTAAGAACCAAGCTGATTATACACCTATTGAAGTAAGTTTCTGTAAATGAGATGATTTAATTATTTTGTACTTATGATAGCAACAACATTGAACATGTAACTTTTTTTTCCACAGGTGGTTGAGCCATGGGACATTGTTGGAATGGATTTAGTGGGAAAGCTCACACCAACCAAGGATGGTTACCAGTATATCTGTGTAATTGTTGATTACTTTACAAAATGGCGTGAGGCTTTCCCACTAAAAACTAAAAGCACAGAGGAGGATTTGGTGCCCCCAAAAGGCTATTAACAGACCAAGGCACGGAATTTGTGAACAAGGTAATGGTTAAACCTGATTTGCTTGTTTTTATTAGTTTTAGGAATTGGAAAAAAAAAATCCTGTTGTCTGTACCTACATTAACAGATCATTATGGGTGTCTGTGAAATGCTTGGCATCAAAAGGAGTTTATGTGCTCCCTACGATCCACAGACCAATCGATTGGTAGAAAACTCAATGGTACAACACAGAGGTATGAAACTGACAATTTCTAATTAAAGTACAATTAAAAATATTGGCTATAGCAGTTAGCAGGGGATTTGTCAAAATTGCCACGCAAATAGAGAAATTTTGCCTCTCTTATTCAAAGGGCATTGAGCAAGCTGGTGGAGCCGCACAAGTGGGCAGATTATTTAGAGGCCACAATGTTTGGCCTCTGTACAAAAAAACAAATTACTCTGTCAAATTAACTCAGTACTCGCCATACTTTCTAATGTTTGGCCACGAAGCAAGGTATGCATGTGAAGTACATGAGAAATATGAGGTTAGTATATTATTTTTAAATGTTATATTTTCTTCTGTAATTCAAATGAAAATACAACATTTTCTTGCATAGATCAGTGAGACAATCAAGGACACTGTAGCAGAGGAGTTTTTTGCAGAATGCATTAAAAGGCAGGAGAGGATTTACCAAACAGTACGGGACAATATTTCTAATGTCCAACATAAAACAAAAAAGAGAAAATTAGAAAAGGGATTATCTATTGCCATCCAAGTTGGAGACAGGGTACTGAGGCAGAATGTACGGAGCATGCAAAAAAAGAAAGGGAGGCAAACTTGACCCAGACTACATTGGTCCATTCACAGTAATAAATGTGGAGGGAAAATCCGTTGACTTAAAGGATGACAAAGGACACTACTTTCGCAAAATTAACAAAGACCATTTAGTCCATTTCATTTAATGTCCCCAAATCCCATGCTGCACCCACCCAGCCCCAGACAAACTGTTCACTCTGTATGTATGCTTCCGTCAACATACATATATCTTCATATAAATAACTGTAAAGTTGCAATGAAAGGTAACTGAGCACCTTACTCTCTTACTCATATACAGTGTTAGAAGAAATATGGGCCAAGAAAAAAGGCGGCATACTATGCAGTAAAATCGGCCCATATAAAGTGTTTACATGGGCCTCAGACCTGGAGAAATGCTTAAAAAGTGAGGTACAACCTATCAGTATTTATAAATCTGCACACAGTGTGTGTAATTGTTCTTTTAAAATATTTTGGTTTAATCATGGGATACAATTGTGTAAATCTATTTGTTTTGTTTTAGGTTATCAATGCATACTTGACCTTGCTTACTAAAAACTACACAGGCAAGGGCTATGTACTTGATTCCTGCAGGCATCAAACCTCTGGAATGGCAGTTGCAGTTCAATGAAAAGGGTAAAGACAAAAATCCTGATTTCTTTAAATGGATCTTTCATGTTGTAGGAGAACTAGTAAACTGACCTTGTTACAATATTTCATGCATCTCCACTGTAGCTGGATCCAGGGAAATATGATGTTGTGATTGGTTCAATTAACAAGAACAACCACTGGACACTCAGGGTCTGTTTCTTTCCAGTCTCATCCTTCTGTGAACTAAAGTGATAGAAATTCAGAGCAAGGTTAAATAATTTTTATTTTACAGGTGATATATCCTAAAGAACGGAGGATTCTATACCTAAATTCTCTTGGTGAAGACCATAAAAAATTAGCTCAATGTGAAAAGGTTGTAAGGTCAGAACAAACATATGCCCTTAATGTCCTCATTTATTAATTGCTTGTCTGATTTTTATTAAAATTTGAAATATTTCTGTTTTTACAGTATTATACTGTATTTACAGTATTGAGGGTTTAATTAATTATTTTTGTAGTTTGCAGGAGCAATCTTAACAGGTGGCAGTTTGGAGTTGCAAACAGCTGCAAATATCGATATGTTTTGCAAAGAAATGGGCCTGTGTCTGCTACAAAAAAAAGTGTTTTTTTTCATCTGCAGATAATTACTCTCTGTCTGCACTTCCACCTTACCTCAGGATGCCCATATAATCCCCAGCTCACAGAGACAGTGCCCATCCCAAGGTTCTGCAGGTGCTGTTCTGGATGTACTCCACATGTTTCTTTCTTTCCTGGTTTTGCTTTTTTCCTCATGCTTTAAAACATGCAACATTGTAAAGCACCATATAATTAAATGAGAATAGAACGGAATTTCTTGTTATGACTATGCATTCTGATAATGCCTAATTGCTACTGATGTATTAATGTATGAATAAAATAGGAAAAGTAAACTCTTTGTGTGTGTGTGTGTGTGTGTGTGTGTACCAGATGCACAACATTTATGGGCAATGCATTTAAAATTACCTTTCTTTTCTTTTTCTTTTTAGACCCTCTTTTCTTTTTGCCTTTTTTTTTTTAGCTCTCGTAAACAACCTCTCTCTGCTAATTATTTAATTTTTGAATTATTACAAAGCTCTTGACAAAAAAAAAGTGCTTGGTGTTTAGTATCATCCACGTAAGCTACACAGCAAAAACATTTTCATATGGCCACCATATAGCGTTCTGATAAAAGCACATGCAAAACAAAAAGCATTTTAGCCTATTATGTGAATAACATAAACAGCTGTATCTAAACGGGGCGTATGAACATTCGGCTTTATTACCTTATCGAAATAATTCATCAAACAAGAGCTGAAGAACAGACAACACACTCCATTCCATTCGCTTGTTCGTAGTTCAAACGGCCACGCCCACCGAGGAACGAACCTATGAATATTCGTACTAAGCCCGCCCATTTGGAACCGTTTTTCACGGGAACTGAATATTACACAACACCGGAAGTCTTTAAAACACTTTCGATTTGTGATCTCTTTTCCGTGAAACACACGGTCCGTGTTCTTTTTGATCATTTGTTTTTCAATTTGAAATGAAATGAGCAGAAACGAGAAAACGGTTCCTTTATTCTTTTTTTCGTTTATTCAGAAAAAAAGATAAAACGAGATTTGGCTCGAATTTTGTTTTTTGTTTCACTGGTAGGAAACGGATAAACGACTTCAAAATGTGGGCGGCCACGAGACGCCCCTTTCCGCCGATTGGACAAGCAAATCTGGACCAGTGACGTTCCTCTGTTCCGTTTAACAATATATATACAGTATATATATATACAGTATATATATATATATATATATATATATATACACACACACACACATGTATATATATGCCATTGTATGCTGTATTTTACTGGATCACCAACTAAGTACAGTTTGTAATCTACAGTAAAAAATAAATAAATAAATAAAAACAAAAATGTTCTTGACTTGACTCGAGTCAACCAAATATAATGGAAAAAGCCAATAACGTTATTATTTGCTCAACATGTAACCTGTAACACTGTATTAGCGATATTTTAATCATTATTTTGATAAGGTTTAATCTTTACATCTCCCCCCATTGTTTGATCGAAACTTATTAATCGTTATTAACTAAACGAATAAGACTACACGTAACACACATAGCCTAAATGAAAGTATGAGGCGTCACGTAGGATTTAAATCAAACTTCGCTTATCAATACATATATAAAACACGTCCATATACACCTAGAAATTATTTGCATATACATGCATACTGTTGGATGTTCAATATATATGTATGAAATACACGTGAACACTAATATGGAATCCATACCAATACATCTTTTATTAGTAATGAATACATATACATTTGTGAATAACTTGTATATACATATAAACTTAACGCATGGATACGCTAATAGACACTCGCTTATACGTATAAACTTGATCCATGCATATACACCTACAACAACACGCACATATACATATAAACTTGATCCATGCATATACACCTAAAAACACTCACACATACATATAAACTCGTTGCGCGCATATACACCCATAAAACACTCACGCAAACATACAAAATAAATTTCAGGTAAGACGCATGCTTGAGTTGTGTATATACATATATGCAAGTGATTTCATATGTGGATGTGCGTGAACTTTTCAGTGCAAACGGAAGGCGGAAGGCATTTCAAACGTGTAAAAGGAAGCAGCGGCACTTCCGGCGGAATCTCCAGATGCCGGGGCATTTTAAAACGCTTAACGTGACTTAATGCATTAAAATAGTGTTTTAAAAAGACATTTAATATAGCATAAGATGTACCAGTGGCGAATTTCCACTGGGCACTTTTCAAAATCCCGTTCAGCACCGCCGAGAGTTCCCGCGATCCTTCAAACAAAACCGAAAGTAAAACGCGCACGCGCCTTCAAAAGCAATTTTAATACCCCGCGTTTAGAGCGCGACTCCCCAATGTGCGCAAATTAGGCTACATAACATATTTACATATTACACAGCGAGTTTATATGTATATGTGCGTGTTGTTGTAGGTGTATCTGCATGGATCAAGTTTATATGTATAAGCGAGTGTCTATTAGCGTATCCATGCGTTAAGTTTATATGTATATACAAGTTATTCACAAGTGTATATGTATTCATTACTAATAAAAGATGTATTGGTATGGATTTCATATTAGTGTGCACGTGTATTTCATATATTTTGATCATCCAACAGTATACATGTATATGCAAGTAATCTCTAGCAGTGGCGTTGCGAGGGGGGGCTTTGGGGGCTTAAGCCCCTGATGTATTGTCAAAAGCCACTGATCTTTTGGAATATGTTGCACTTAAAATAAAATAGGTTGTATAACATTTATTTTGTTATCCAAGTACTTAAAATTCGCCTGTCCATAATGAAAAGCAGTCTGGTTGTGATAGATTACCGCTTACATCACGCGCATTCCACTTAACGCAGCTTTTGGGTCGGGTATTTAAAGGGATAGTTCGCCTATTTAAGACATGAAGTTGTATGCAATCCTTACCAGCACTATAGTGTATACACGCTGACCCACTCTGTGATCACCTCCCTGGTCAGAGTTCTGGCCGCTGGAAGTTTTTCAAGAAAGTAGTCCCGGTTAGTTTCCGGGGCCTCAAAACTGTGTGTTTTTATGTGAAAAAAGTATATGCGTTTCAAAGCTTGATTAATTTACATCACAAAAAACACTCCAGACAAAATTCATACCTCAGTTTTAATCGGCACTATGTTCTTTCCATTACCGTCAATCCGCGCTGCTGTCAACGTCAACAGTGCGCACGTTCCGATCAGCTGTTCCATAGTGTTTACACACTCGAATGACAACGACGTAAAAAGTAGAAAATTAACAATGGTGCGAACTTGTAAATTCCCAGGTTGTGACCACAAGAATGTGCCGGGATCACCGTTCAGATTCCATCGTTTTTCTGTTTCGGATATAGCTATGAGACAGCTTTGGCTGGTTGCCATCGGCTATTCTGCGGGAGCTAAAATATCCAGTATCAAGGATTTTCGTGTGTGCAGTGCTCACTTCAGCGAAGACGATTACATCCCCAACCAAGGAGGAAAAAGCAAAAAACGGATTTTAAAGAGTTCTGCTGTACCAGTACCATGGGTAAGCTCTATTTACTAGCTTTATGTCGCATACAACAGGTTTATTTTGAAGCTAACGTCAGTTTTTAGGCTACACTGAGAATATGCTAACCGGGGCAATGATAGCATCGAAAACAATCGACTGTCTATGTGGTGAGAAAATCGGCAAATGTCTTTACTGATGAATTAAGTTGAATCTATATAACACAACAAAATATGATGCTTCGCTATTGCTGTTATTGTCTGTACAACCTGATCTCAAAGAAATGCGTGAAATGAACACGAACCCTTAATCCCGATATACGTGGTGGTGGCACGAAATGTGTTGAAATTACGTGTCGGCACCACGGAAACAACACACATACAAAGTCAATGAGGCTAATCTGTCGTGGTGGACACACGGATTCCCTGGTTCAACAACGTCACACAGTGGGCGGCGGTAAATGTTGTTTTCTAGTTTACGAAACGTCCTCCTTTTATAATTTATTATAGTGAATTTGTTGCTATTTTTGTTGTCTAAATAACAGTAAATTGTTTGTGATATAACTATCAATTTATAGATGGAGTAGCTTTAAAGAATGGCCCGAGACAGTGTTAAATAGATTGTTCCCTTTACGTTATTAAACCCTTTACGATATTTTATGATTTTCAAATGTATTTTCTGTCATAGCAGCGAATATTATTAATAATTATTCTTACGAATCAGAAAACTTTCAGTGCTTACCACGGCAACGATACGTCACGTCACGTTACGCACCGTAACGCACGCTTCATACCCATAATCACTTTCACCACTCATTTCACCCGCCAATCGACTACAGTAAGTATCTCAACCCAATGGGTGTTTGTTTGTTAAAAAGTACGCAAAACCTTTTTTCTGTTATTTCTTTAGTTGTAGCCCGATCTGTGTAGCGTTCAGCTCTGGAGATTAGGTTGAATTTGCTAGTGTTGCATTTTCATTTACACGGGTACCCGTCGCTGTCCCCGGCACTGCTAACCACAGCTACCAAAAACAGTTTAAACTCATGTATTTGTCCATGTGTTGTGAAGACAACAATTAACAACGAGTTGTTGCAGTGGTTAAAGTTTTATACAAAGTGCAAAGTAAATGTCAGAAGTGTAACTAAGGGGAATTAACGTTACCGGAATCAGGGATGGACTGGAATAAAAAAGTGGACCTGGAGTCTTTCCAGAGGATTTGACTGCTCAGTGCGACTGTCAATGACCGTTCATACCTGTATAATCAGTGCATAATTAAATAGAAAGATATAGATAGAATGTCCTGTGACACTATGGTGCCATACTTTTGTAAGACTTTGCCATTTTAGAAGACAATGAAATCATCATGAGATAATTGAGGGTAATTGTTACTTTAGTTATGTGTGACATTGAGAAGAGCGAGCAGTTGTTACCATGAAGACCACTGTTTCCATTATTTGTAGGCCTAAAAAAATAGATTTGTGTATGTACTTGCTTGTGTCAAATCTGATATTTGTACAGTAAGGATTGATTTGTATTGTACGGAGTGGTTGATTAATATTTAATTAATAATTACAATTAATCTGTCCTAACAATTAAGAAATGCTCATTTACCACAAAGGCTATTCTAATAATCCTTTGCTTTTTTCCTGTTTTACAGCTTTATTGCAACACTTTTTGACTTCACCAACACACACACATTCACACACACAAATCAAAACAATGGCACTTTTAAGAGCCACTCTCTCTCTCTCTCTCTCTCTCACTCTCTTTCTCTTATTGTCTCTCTCTTTTAATCACTCTTTTAATCTAGCTATCTCACTCCCAGCTATTTCTGTTCAGTAATGGCTGGAGGATCACAAAAAAAGACCTGCCCAAACTGCGGGGAAAAAATATACTGCGGACTTAAAATTTGTTCGTTTTGCAAACATCCACAACCCCAACATGTCAGACTTCAAAAAAAGCTGGAAAAATTTAAAAGTCAGCAGAAGCAGTGGTTGGCATCCATGAAAAAAAATAAAATAAAGTCCCACATTCTTGATGATGCTGCCATTCTGGTATGTAGTTTTCCGATCATCTCATTCACCAAATGTGTTTTATTATTTTGACATAAGCAAATAAATTTCTTGGTATAATAACTGGTATAATATATTGCCTCATACATCCACACTATTAATAAGAATATAATTCATATTTACTGGTTTTTCCAAACTATTATGTCTAGGGAGTTGAAACTCATAAAACTCCTCAAATCTATCTATCCAAAAATTATGTAAAAACCATAGTTTGATTGTTTGTAGATGTTTTCTAGCTTTGATGTAACTTCAGATCAAGCTTGAGGACAACTTCAGCTGTAAACTACAGTTTTGTGTATATATCCAATTGATCTCTCTACCTCTCTGTTCCAGCTTGAGAAGTTGTATGCCCTTGGCATGAAGCCCCTGCTGCTGATTGCACATCCTCCTAAGATGGTGACAGGGACGCACACGTACCAGACTAAAATAATGCTGCCAGTGCATGCCCAACTTAGCACATCCGCTAAGACATGCTTAGAGAATGTGAATGCCATCTACAAATTGATGGTTGAAGGTGAGATTGCATTTATTTAACCTTATTTATTGAATTAATTCTCTATCAATTGAACAATTGTTGGTGTTGTCCTGTACATTTCCAATCAGCAAAGACTAGAAATTCTGATCTGGCTGTAGCCTAGAGTCATTTTAAAGGGGTCATTGGATGCTAAGTTGACTTTAATTAATGTGTGTTGTCAGTGTATGTACAAATCTACCCTATAATGATAAAAATCCATGCAGCGGTTTTTAATTGATCTGTAAAAATAATATCCCCTTTTACAAATCGAGCCGTTTTCAGATGCCTGTCGGTGTGGCGTCACACCAACAGAGGCTGCTCACATGATAGTTGATTGACATGAGTGTTTTACCTCAGATCAGCTGTAACAGTCCGACCTCTCTGTTTCGATGCCGGAGCAGGGATGTAAATTAGACAAGAATATCTCCGATTGAGCAATTGAGGTGTTGTGTTGCTGGATGTAATGATGAACATAGTGGTCGTCATTTACTCCCGACATCTGAGCTGCTGAAGATGAAGTGGATTACGTTTGTTTGTGAAGAGAATGCACCTCCTGATCTACATATATCCGTCTATGTTCACGCAAATCATTCATGATCCAGCTTCACTTACAGCAAAAGTGAGTATAAGCGTTTTTTTTATGAATCTTTGCGATCGCCTTTCCTTATTACGTGGTAGTTAGGAAGTTTAGCGGCTACATGCGGCTAATGTAAACAATACCGTCTGTTCACAGAGAGTAGAGAGGGGCGGGGTGAGCAGAGCTCATTTGCATTTAAAGGAACAACCCCTTAGAATGAGATGATTTTTGCAGAGCTGATTTTGACAAGGTAAAAAGGGTGTTGTTTTACAAAACCATTGAGAATTTTTCATCAAAGTATATTAGAGACTTTTCATTAAGACCCTAAAGAATCATATCAACTTGTGGAAAATGGGAATCCGATGACCCCTTTAAAGAGCTGGTATTGTGGAAAACAAGGACAAAAATTGCTTTGGGATGATGGCAGGGGTCGCCTGTGCTTTAAAATACCTCACTTCTATCTCCTTGGTAGTTTTAAGTTAACTTTTGAACTTTTGAAATCTCCAGCTAAAGTGGGAGCACTTTTTTGAGGCTGAACTTTTTAATGAGTCACACTCACTGTCAAATCAAATATGCTAGAAGCTCTAGCACAAGACCACCAGCAGACTTACAGGGGTTGGACAATGAAACTGAAACACTGGCCAATATAGTGTTGGAGGTTTCATGGCTATATTTATGCAGCCTGGTGGCCAGTCTTTACTGATCGCACATTCCACCAATAAGAGCAGAGTGTGAAGGTTGACTATGTGCACCCAATAGCTCAAACATTGTACCCTGAAGGTGGTGCCGTGTATTAGGATGATAATGCACCAATACACACAGCAAGACTGGTGACAAGAGTGATTTGATGAACATGAAAGTAAAGTTAAACATCTCCCATGGCCTGCACAGTCACCAGATCTGAATATTATTGAGCCACTTTGGGGTGTTTTGGAGGAGCGAGTCAGGAAATGTTTTCATACACCAACATCACATAGTGACCTGGCCACTGTTCTGCGAAAGGAATGGCTCAAAATCCTTCTGGCTACTGTGCAGGACTTGTATTTGTCATTCCCAAGATGAAATAATGCTGTATTGGCTGCAAAAGGAGGCCAAACGGCATACTAATTGTGGTCTAAACCCAGGTGTTTCAGTTTCACTGTCCAACCCCTGTATGTAGTCACAGTTTGCATTTCAGCCAGATGACAAGCAAAGCAGGACACTAGATGTGTGCTAAAGCTAAATTGGTGACCTCCAGCTAAATCCAATCAATAAAAACGTCAGTTCTTGGATTATTGAAAATTGATGCAACTGTATGTCGATAAGCTTTTGCAGGGTTTTTTCCTGCATAGAGGCTGCATTGTTTTGACTGGGCCTAATTACTCAGCTGGGAAGCTAGCGCAAATGGGGAACAGGACTTCCTGTGGTTTCTCATAAAATAAACGCGCCGACTCTGACTCTATAGTAACGTAGCAACCAGGTTACGTTGGTGTCTCATCTCTCTCCTCTGTGATCTGTCTCTGTCATGCAGGTATGTGTGTCTGAGCTACACACACACTTATAGCAGACCTATATTAAAAGCTGACGGTGGCTTCGGCTGTAATCACACAAAATCTGCCAATTTGGCTTCTTCCAACAGGGTTCTGTGGAGGTGGGGTCATGTTTATTTGTGCTTTAGAATGTAACCGAAGTGAAACAATCAGAATACCTTTTATTTCTCTGATTCACTGCTTTGTTCTTGCTAACACCTCTCACTCTCTTCAATTGCTTTGGATCTCACTCAATCGCTGCTCTGTCTGCATGGGTCCAACTTTGAATCATGTGTTTACAAACAGCAAGAGACAATCCTACTCATTTTGCCCTTTAAGACTAACTTCCATTTATGTTAATGTATTTTTTAAAAACAATGGTAGCTAGTCAAAGTAAATCTACTACTTGTGCCACTGCGAATAGAGATTGGATGTGCAAAAAAGTACCTAACTGAGGTACTGAGCTACTCTCCCGACGAGTGCATGCATCACTGGCAGTAGCATCCTACCAGTCAGCACCGGTGTTTCTTTTTATACATTTTACATGGCGGTGCTTTAATAAATTAGATTTAGAATTGTTAGCGGTTGTAGACCTTTTGCTGGCTGCACAAAGTTTACAATGGATGACAATGTTCTTTGCATCTTAGACTGACACAATAATGGCGATACTTAACAGCTGTTGAAAGAACACATATCCAACCCGTTCTCCATTTTTCCTTGACTCCTCTGCCCTATGTCTTTCAGAATCCTGTGGGTATAATCACATTCACTATGTCCATCTTTTTTTTACCATCTAGGTTGATTTGGGGTTGCATATATTTTCACTTTGGCCTAATTACATATTATATATTATATTTGTGTGTGTTCCATGTCCATTTATAGGTTGGACAAGACTCAACCCAGACCAACTGCCTCAAGAAGATGAGGAGAACTTCATTCTAAATTTGGTGCCGTGTGGTTCACCCATCCAAGAACCAGCACACCAGGCTCCACCCATCCAGGAACCAGCACACCAGGCTCCACCCATCCAGGAACCAGCACACCTGGCTCTTTCCAGCCACACACCACCACACACAGCTCCACCCATTCAGGAACCAGCACACCAGGCTCCACCCATCCCGGAACCAACACACCTGGCTCTTTTCCAGCCACACACCACCACACACAGCTCCACCCATTCCCAGGAACCCAGCACACCCAGGCTCCCACCCATCCAGGAACCAGCACACCTAGCTCTTTCCAGCCACACACCACCACATATGGCTCCACATCCAGGAACCAGCTGCAGCTCTTTCCAGCCACACACTGCCACCATATGCAGGCTCCACCCATCCAGGAACCAGCACACCTGGCTCTTTCCAGCCACACACCACCACATACAGCTCCACCCATTCAGAAACCAGCACACCAGGCTCCACTCATCCAGGAACCAGCACACCATGTCTCAGCTGTGCAGCCACCACTGCGGGGTCCAAAGCAACGTAAAAGGCTACAAAAAATTAAAGGTGTGTTTTAGTCTGTGCACGGCATGTTTTACCCCTGCATAATTGTCATGAAGTTAATGTGATTTTTGTAAACCCTCCAAACATTATTGATTTATTATGGATCTGATCCAGAATTGCAATTATACTGTATACCTAGATACTATATTATTTTATTGTTTTTTAAATAATAATTTAATTGATGGTTCTTTACACATCCCTGCTTCATGTAATTAGAGAGATGCAAAGTTAAAGTCCCAGTGTAAAGAATACCAGTGTAAAAGATATCTGCCTTTGTGGCAAGTGATGGAAAATGTAAACAGTCCATTAGGAGACACAACATAAAGAAGGAATGGCAAAGAAAAAAGATTTTGAATAGAACCATGTGCAGCCTTTGATACTCCTGTGGTTCTCAAATCTCACTAGGACGAGTTAAATGTGCTAATGACAAACAGTGGAAAAAATGCATACATGTGTGGATTTTGAATTGATTCCTCCACAAAAAAAACAAAAAACTATCCATATTGTGGACATTGGTGCAAATAATATATTCCTTACAATTACAGATTGCCCTCACAATCGGCTTGAAATGTTCCCAGTCCGTGAAATAATAAAGACAAGGAAAAGAAAGGTAGGACAATGACTAACTGGATGACAGTGTTTCCTCTCAATTAGTTAAATAATGCTATTGGAATTGTCATTTCAAAACCTTAATGAAGTTAAATTTCACTTTAAATGCAGCAACAAATATGTGATTAAAAACAATGCTTTTATCGCTTTTATTATTTATCCAAAAAACAAACATTACCCCTAAAGACACCCACACCCATCCACCCTAAAAAAATACAAAGGAAACACTGGATGACATTCTATAACTGTTGGATAAATTGTTTTGCAATTACTTAATGTTACCTTGACAAAATGCTGTTGTGTAAGTCACAACATTAAGCTGTAAAAGTAGGCATCCTGTAAATACCTTTAGCTTGAAGTGTCAGTTATGGAAGTGTCAGTTATTATCACATTACTATGATTCAAAATATGCAGTATATAAACTGTCAACAATTTTCACTCCTTGTTAAAGTACAACATTTAAATAACATACAGTAATACAATGTCTTTGTCTTCCTGGCACAGGGGAGGACAGAACATCTTTATGACTGGCAGCCCTGCACAATGTGGTATGTTAAATAGCTTTTAGTTATGTATGATTACATGCATTTTATTATTGGGCTCTTGGATCTCTCTGTGCCTGGATCTCTCTGTACTGGCAGAAAGCATTCACACACCAATGTGTCCCTGATCAAGACCCTTAACCCCTAGTTGCTCCAGAGGCGTGCGACCTTTGACATAAACAGCATTTGTAAGTCGCTTTGGATAAAAGCGTCAGCTAAATGAATAAATGTAATGTAATGTTTTAATTTGTGGGGATTGTTGACAAGCCATTGTCTTGGGTAGAGATTATTAAAGAAAAATTGTAATGCAAACAGTTTTTGTATGCTGTTTACAATTGTGAGGAAACTGATATGTTGTACTGTGCATCCATAGCCATATGAAACCAAAAGTGAAAAGTTAAGTTTCTGCTGTAAGTCTCTAGAAGAGGAATGCAGTGATTGGAGATGTTTATGGTATAGTCAGAGGAAACATCAGGGTTTCAGGGTTTGGCGATTAGTACACTGCGAATGGATACATTTATTTGTCAGTTAGAGGATTTATTTTATTTTTCCACAACATTTTTGACATTTTAAGACCATGTTTGGTCCACCTGACAGCTGTATTGTGCCTATCTACATTTTTTTTACACAATTATCTGGTTTTGTTTATTTTTCCATGAGCAACAGTTACTGTGAGTAACATTGACATACCATAATGACCGTGATGATTTATATCTTGTTTTAAAGTAATCTTGCGCACATGGAAACCAGATACACCAGAATGATAATGACCTAATCACTACAAGACCTTCCTCCAACTCTGGCACAGCTCTAGTGTGGAGATAGGTCTTGCTATGCAAAACTAGGTTAACGGTTACATAATTTTATCGCCTCGTCCCCACTCTGGAACAACAGATTCTTGATGCACTGCACTACTCTACAAAGTATTGTAAAACAGTAAATGTTACAATCATGACAATCAATTCATTGTGTATTATACTTACTAATTCTCCTTCAACTTCCCTCTCTTTATTTATTTATTTTTCTCAGTGGAAAGACCTGGCCTCCATCCTGGCAGCCAGCCTGATTCCCATCCCATGCAGCCTGCAAATATGCAACATACATTGCAAACATGCATTTTTTTTTCCTTGCTCTTGTTAAGTGTTTTTTCTTTACATATTTTGTTGTCCACTTGTATTGTTCCATAACATTGTCATGTTACATCAGCTAAGCAGTTTGTAATGTAATTTGAACTTTAATCTTTTTCATGTTTTTTCTTCAAGCTTGTTACAGTCTCTTTTATCTGTATGGATTCAATAAAGGGCAACAGTCAACAAACTTAACATTTCTTAAACTTGAAGGATCCCTATATGGATTGTTTTGTGGCCAACAGACCATGGAAAAGCTACAGTTGATCATATTTTGACTCAGACAAGCTAAATTATGTGGAACAACTGATCCTTTCACAACTACTAAAATGTTCAGTCCACTGATGACACACACAGTTGGAGTGCTTTATTGGGGGACATAGCTCAATATCGAAGAGGACACTGTTTCGTTTAAGATTTCATATTAAATAACCTCCGCCACAAATTAAACTAAATGAGCAACTTCCCATTTTATTCACAGGCTTCGAAATGCCTTAATTTTTATGAGCAATCTTTCAACCTCTTGTGCTAAATTACAGTACCGTAATTAACTATGAAATCATGCCATATCCTAATTTGCATAACGTACTGTCTGGACTAACCCTATGTAGCAGTTACTCACCTTGAAGCTGATTGTGTGTTGACAATGTATTTAAAGTTTTGATGGGAATGAAAATGTACATTTCACAAACTTCAAATATGGGAATTGACAATCTTAAATAAAGTTTTTGGTACTACATTTTCTTGTTCATTTGCCATTTCTGTTATTCATATCAAAATAGAGTTTAAGAAAAGTGAATAGCCTATTGAGATTTTGAAGAAGGTAATGTATACCTGTATAACAACAAGGAAAAGAGAAAGGAAATGATACATACATATTAACACATTTAGGAGTAATTTGTAGCCTTATATTAGTAAGTTAAAAACAACGTGAGTATGCACTGTAAATGTTTTAATTTAATATGGGTGTTTTTCAGGTCTGTCCATATATCATTGACCTTGACTACGTAATTTACTAGCACCTTAATGCTTATTAACACAATGCAATATTGCAATATTGTAAGCAATTTTATTTGAGTCGTGTTGGCCGAACAAACATTTTGAAATTCTAATTAAACAATATACAAATCAAATGCCTAAAGTTTGCTTTTTTCAAATAAATGACATAAATTCAGTGTAATATATGCTTCGGCTGTAGTTAAACATTAAGATATTCTCCTGATATGTTTTTCTATGGAAACCCTATTTTGCCAACCAGAACTACTGTGATGCTGATTTGTTTTCTTTTCAAGCTCTGAAAATATCTGAAATAAACCAAAATCTTTACTTTTGCATATCATACAACACATAAATACAGTGTAAGGACTAGTTCGGCTGTACTAGATATTCAACATATTCAGTGCATACATATTTTTACGACCCTATTCACACCCTAACTTTGCAAACAGGAAAAACTACAAATATGATACTAATTAGTATCAAGTGGGATGGCGTGGCTAGAGGGAATATGACTCAATTTACTGAAATTGGAATTTGTAAATAATGATGTAAAAGTACAGTGATGGGTTAAAGGGGATGTGAATCACATTTGTGTAATAAAATTGTAAATACCTTACTGTTAAATAGGTAAAAATCAAGTTTGACCATTTTTGACAGCACCCCCTCTTGATGACTCTATCCATATGGGTATAGTCATATAACTGAGGTCAAGAACTATTCATAACAGTTGGTTTCATGTATGTAGCCCTTTTTGTTCCTTAATGACAAGCTTGCCAACATACACCAAGGTCAAGGAGGTTTAGAGGTCAATATTTCAAAACAGGAGCTATTTACAACCTTCAGACTGACATATGTTACTCTCCATGTCGAGCTCTTTCTAACAATATATTTGGTTTAGTCCTAAGAAAATTTTAACTTCTCATGGAGACATGGACACAGCATTGGCTCAGGATTAGTTCAGAGAGGACTTTGAGGCCCCGACCTCAACTTTTAGATTTTTTTTTTTTAGAAATTTAGTATTATACAGGTGCTGGTCATATAATTAGAATATCATTAAAAAGTTGATTTATTTCACTAATTCCATTCAAAAAGTGAAACTTGTATATTATATTCATTCACTACACACAGACTGATATATTTCAAGTGTTTATTTCTTTTAGTTTTGATGATCATAACTGACAACTAATGAAAATCCCAAATTCAGTATCTCAGAAAATTAGAATATTACTTAAGAGCAATACAAAGAAAGGATTTTTAGAAATCTCGGCCAAATGAAAAGTATGAGCATGTACAGCACTCAATACTTAGTTGGGGCTTCTTTTGCCTGAATTACTGCAGCAACGTCAGCAGTCTTCCCCATGATTGTGTAGCCTACAGAACTAGACTGAGAGACCATTTAAAGGCCTTTGCAGGTGTTTTGAGTTCATTAGCTGATTAGAGTGTGGCACCAGGTGTCTTCAATACTGAAGCTTTTTACAATATTCTAATTTTCTGAGATACTGAATTTGGGGTTTTCATTAGTTGTCAGTTATAATCATCAAAATTAAAAGAAATAAACATTTGAAATATATCAGTCTGTGTGGAATGAATGAATATAATATACAAGTTTCACTTTTTGAATGGAATTAGTGAAATAAATCAACTTTTTGATAATATCCTAATTATATGACCAGCACCTGTATGTATGTACCATAGCCCAAAAGTAACACCTTCGCAGTGCTTGTTTTGTCAGTCTAAGCCTAAAAATGTTTTAAAAATCTATATATTAAAATAATCAAAATGAAAAGAAAATCTTCACATTTGTGAAGCTGGAACCATTAAATGTTTTTACATGACATGACAAACAATTATCTAAATAGCTGGCAATTAAAGTTCTGTCGATTAACTAATGTACTAGCTGTACTTGTATAAACTGTTGAGTACCTTAATTTATACTCTTCATATTGTTTGTGTGCAAAACTCCACCTTTGTGAAGTAAATAGTAACTAAAGCAGTTTTCTGTAAAGAAAATACACAAGTACAAATACCAGTATTTTGTTCTTAATTACAGTACTTGTGTAAATGTACTTATTTACGGCCGGGTCCACCACTGAAGGATTTAACTGGCATATTAAGTTCACACAACAGACAATTCCATCAAATGGGTTTATTACAGTGGTCCATATGTAAGACATTTCTTTATACAGTTTTACAGGATGTAAGTGAAAAATGTTTGGATTTGTCTGTCTGTATTTATGTATGTACATGTAGATGTCATATAGAAAACATAAAAGAAAAACATTTATGGTTTCAAGCTATTTGACGGTATTCAGTATGCTATAACTACAAATAACTACAAAATAATATGGGTACTAGATTGCAAACAAATATAAATCCACATATATTATGGAAATAACAAAGTGCATTAGTATTATACTTGTTACAATTACACACATACTGCCATTGAATCTTCATTAGATTTTTCCATGCAAAGATGACAATTAATTATTTAAAGCAGCAATAAGCAGTTTTGGTCTAAAACCAGCAAGCTCAAATGTAAGAAGAGATAAATAAAACAATGTTTTTCAATGTTTTTTTTGTTTTTTTTTAATAAAAATACAGAATCTACAAAAACTTTCCAGTAGATACTTTGGTACAGCGATTTAAAAACAAAGGCAAGATTTTTTGTACAAATCTCCAGTTCCTCTGTGTTGTTTGGCAGCAGTCTTTAGGTGTCTTCTTCCTCAGACTCGGGGCTGGTGAAGCCATTGTCATCCCACTCCTCAATGTCCTCCTGTATGGAAAGAAAATCACATTCCATAGTGGCTATACTGCTGTACGCATTAACAGCCTGTTTGTGTTGACTTCTAAGTGAGTGACCCCTCCGACTGAGGACACTGTTGAGCCCATGTGTAGCGTCCTCTGTCAGGTCACTGAAACCTGTAGAGAAATTGTGGAAAAAAAAAAATAGAAAGAGAAAGATGACACATCAAACAAAACATGACATTTGTAGCTATTTTTGCTTTTTACAATGCTGAATTTGCAACTCCAACATTACTTTTCAGTCATTATATTTACAACTTTAACATTGTGCACACTGGTGCCAAATAGCTGGTCAGCTTAGTGCCTGATCACAACTCAATGTACAGAGCTCCCTGGAGATATATATCTATATATCTATATCTTTATTATCTATATATCTATATTTATATATCTATTTATTATAAATTAATTCATGACACTAAAATCTAAAGATCTTGTACATACTGCTGGTTTTGATGCGCTCCAAAGTCTGTCCTCTGAGTGACTCCACTTCTTGCACTTGTTTTAGAAGGTACTTGATGTGCTGAGACATCTCCTTTAACAGGATGCTCTGCTCCTCCTCCAAGCGTTTCAGCAGCATTACCTGGTCGAAGATAGATCTCTTCAACCTGAAGGTGTTGCCTTTGGTTAGGGAAAGGAATGGAACAGTGGACAAAGGAATGTTTATTATTATATTATATAAGTATAACAGAATTATGTTATTTCTGAGAAATCTTTTTAGTGACAGCATTGGTTCTGTAGAATATAAACAATTTAAAAATATGAATACAAGTAACAATAATATAATTTGGATGGAGAGCTTGTGAAATTGTGATGGTCAAGCATTTTATTCGCGATTACTACAGCAGAATAACATGGTGTTGATGTCACCATTCAATGTTTATGCTCCATGATAAATATTTCCATATTTTGGTATTCATGATATTTTTTATTTCAGTGTATCATCCCATTCCTGTGTTGTTGCATGACAAGTAACAAAAAGGACAATGGTAAATATGGAAATGTGGTTGGAACCATTACTCCATGTGAAGATCGAAAAGGGAATAAAATTTGTAAAATGTCAACTAAAAAAATCAACTAAAAGAACAACAAGCTAAACTAGCAATTCATACATATCATACCATCTTTGTGTCTCTCCCATGGTAGGATGTATCCCTCTGTCAGACTGCAAGCCAATTCCTCGTCAATCGGATCTCCTTCCACTACGGTGTTGTATTGCAAGACCTTTTCGCGAAGCTTCTTCTTCAACTCTGTCATTTTCTTTTTCTTTCTTTGTCTTGCCTGGTTGCTATCTGCAAATCAAAATGAAAAGAAAACTGTGCCATAATCCCAGAATATTATTGTTTTTTGAAGTGTTATTAATTTAAATAACTTGATTTGACAACAAACCATGCCGACGATACAGATCTTTCTTCTTGCGCAAAAGGGTTACAGTGATGTTCTCAATGTCAGCCCTTAGCTCTTCAGTACAACCTGGAGTGTAGACTCTCTCTAAATAGGTGAAACAAAACAATTGGACAAGAGACAATTAGTGACATTTTCAAAATATAGCCACCTTTTATTTATTTGTATAAAGGTACATGGTTGTCCATGAGTTCCTTGTTTGTTCTGAACAGTTAAACTGAGAACAGTTAAACAAGGGACTCTTGCACAACCATCTCAAAACAGAAAGACAGTCGTGGATCATTCAAGTAACCACACACAGTATTAAGAACCAAGGGTTCCCAAACTTTTGAATGGGGTTATTTTAATAATTTCAGCAATTTTTTTGTGTTGTGGACTAAATGTAAACATCTTTTATGTACAATATCTTACTCAGGACAGTACTAAATAAAAAATAACATGCATTTAGTATGATCTCTCTTATTTTGTTAAAATTATTCACATTTTCACAGATTCTGCAAGGGGTTCCCAAACTTTCGAATGCCACTGTATATACATAGTGTACTGTTTTACCTGTAACCGCCCATTGTCTGACATCACACACCCACTGTTGTATTGTCTCCTGATCAAGGTTGTGCTCCTTCTTGATGTTGCTAAGGCTGGCAGCTTCCAGTTTTGCCCTCTCTGTGATCTTTTAAAAAGAAAAAATAAAATGTCAGAAAAAAAGTTCTACGCACCACCACAATGCAAAGAAACACCAATTTTACTTGAGCTTTTGGTACAAGACATTCATCAGAACAGGTGTTACATTAAATAACACATTAAATATCTGTGTATACTACCAAGCAGACTTGTAAATAGGAGAAAAATGTCTGTACAACAGTGAGGTTAAACTCTTAGAAGATAACTGACCAATCCTAAGCACTACCCTCCCCTCAGTTACTTAAAATTAATAAAACAAGATTATCAAAATAGTCACATATTTATTTTATGTAACATGATTAAACAATTAATCAACAAATAGTTTCAGATCTAGCTGTAGATGGTGCACTGAGAAAAAGGGGCAGTGCTTAGGATCTCAATTATAATTTACCCTTACTTTGACATATCTGTGGGCTAACACTTGATGAAGGTTGTCCCTCTTTCTTCTGTTCCAACCCATAGCCTGTCGCGTTAGCATGTTCACTCTTCCTAATGAAAACAATGCACCCACAAGCCAGAAAGTATGATTTCACATACAAAAGGCAAAAAGAGAAACCCAACAGACCCTAAACCCTATCACTAAAAGTTAGTTGAACGGGTAATTACCTTGAAGTAATACAATGTTAACTTTCGTAAGAACAGAACAGAGAAACTTTGTTTTTTTATTTCCCTGTAAAAACACAATTAAGTATTTACTTATTATTTATTTAGGTTATGACAGCATGAAGTATAAGTGCAACACTAACCAGCCTTTGTCATGTATTTTGTGACAAGTGCTGCCCTGGAGAGAAAGCTGTTCACCTATAAAGAAAATAATACAATAAAATGTTGGTCTCCATTACATAAAAATATTACCTACACACCATAGATCTTGTGGTTGTGGTTTAACAGTGTAATGTATTATCCTAGGAATTTGGGACCCCTTACACATGCATGAACAACTGAACTGCCTATTATTTATTTTAACTCATACATAAAGGATGTACTTTAACCCTCACACCAGGCTTGTTACTTAGATGGCAAATAGATGACAAATAAGTACCTTTTGGTGTTATGGATTCTATTAAGACTCTTTGTAGCCATAGCTAAAATACTGACAATAATACCATACCTGCTCCACTTCCTCTCCCACCGTGTTTCCTGCTCCATCCTGGCTTCTGCCACCCCATCTCACCTGCAACACAGAGTGAGAAGCATTATGTAGCAGTACTTCAGAAGTTTTGATATAACATCATCCAATCAGGCATAACATGCACAAATGTAAAAATAATCCTTTGCATTGAAGATTGCTTGAATGTTATATCTACATTAATGCATACAATTATCTCTAAAACACCTCATAACACAATCTTTTTATTTTGCGGGGGAAAACAAAATCCATGTCCTATAAATTTGAACAAGCAGCTGAAAAGCAGTTGGTTAAAGATAACACACAGCATGCTTTATTATCCGACCCATTATTATTTCCCTATAGCTACAGCCATACCAGACTTAAAGTTATTACATGTACCTCGCATTTTGCTGTATGGGCTTTGGCATGCATAACGCTCAGAAATGGCCTCATTTCTGTCAATGGCAGAAGCTCTGGTAAACCCTCTGCTACTTTGTTAAGGTAGGGCCAGTACCTAAAAAGCAGGAGCAGCATCATGTGAGTGTAACAAAGATCCATTTTTAATTGAAATCTAAAATCACTGTAAAGCTGAGAAACAAGACATTTTAATCATGGAGTTGGATTTGCAATATGACAATGAGGATTACCTGCATGTAACATCCATACAGAAGAAGGTAACATTTGCCTTCTTTGACATCTCTCTTTGAAGAAACATCGGGTAAGCAAATATTTCTCCACGATAATGGTTCAGTCCTCGTAAGAGAAACCCATGTCTGATAAATCAGAAGAAAATCTAGTGGTTAGACTCCCTCCGAAACTTTTGTCCGTCATAAAAAAAAATTCGAATCAGGTTCGATTTTCTGCGTTTTTCAGTAGCAAGCAGTTTGACTGGTGTTTTGACAATTCAGAGCCACAGAATCATGAATATGAAAAAACGCATGTGAAAATTTCAGACTCAGTGTGCAAGGACCTTAAGACTTGGATTACCATTAAAACTCAAATATCAGACTCAAAAATCATACACAAACTCATACATACCTGCAAACTGCAACTTGAATGCCCTCCTCGTCTATCTGAGCACCAGACTTTTTTGACATCTCTCTGCCAGCGGTGAACTTGGCAGTACCGCACACAGCACTTTCATTTGCCTATAAAGTCAGTTTATAACACATTTTAAGATACATAAAGACACAAAACATCTATATAAACAACTATTATAAAAAAAAAAAAAAATCTAATGTTCGTACACTTCTCATGTTGCCTCTGACAAGGTCAACAAAGGTAGCAACTTCCTCGTCCTTGGCCAGGAACAAGCCCTCATATATGGCTGGCTCCTCAGTCCTGTCCATGATAAGATAACATGCATCAGTAATAAAAATCACAAGTACTACATTTACTATTTGTTAAAATGTAAGTTATGATCACTCAAAGACAACCCAAAGAGCTACTGTGTGTGTTAGACAAGTCTAAAATAAACTTCTGAGAAATACCTATACCTACCCTTTTGACTTGCTGAAGCGGTAATGTTTTCGGTTTCCATCAGAGCAGACAGCCAACATGTCTGGAGAACATGCTGGACACTCAAAATGATGGACCTGGCACATATCCTCTTCTTTGTATTGACAGAAGGTAAACTCAAAAAAGCTTCGCTGAAATGTATCAGCACAGATACTACCTGTCTGTATATTAAGAAATGATCGGTTAGGTTATTTTTTGAAGCAATGCCCACAATTAAATATTAGGTATATAGTAATATAATTTTGTTTGTTATATGTTTTTAGTGATATTTAGGCAGATTTACCCTTCCAGCTTGTACAGATCTGTGCTCCAACATTTTCAGGAAGGCCTGCCTGGACATGGCTGGTGCCGTCACCTTCATATGTTCAAAAGAGGTGAAGACATCAAACTTGTATAGGGTCTGGCAGCTGGTGCTAGCTGGCCAGTACCGATAAGTGAGCAGGTCCTTCACCTCGGGAGTCCATTCTGCAGAGCATGATGAACAGGATTTCCGAGGCAAGCAGACATCGTATCGTCCTGTGAACAAGTGAATAGACTGTAGTAAAGACTAAAATAATTTCAGTAATTAAATTGCAACAGATTGCCTTCTACACAGAGATACAAATATATGGTATATTAGCTATTTGACACGGCATTTGGGCAACGCTTTGCTTTGCACACAGTGGTAAAGTTCTAGTACAATAATGCACAGAAAGGAGGGCTTTCAGAACAACATACCATTGATGGTAACCACAGAAATATGCTTCCCTGGAGTGATTGTGAAGTCATGAGTGCATTCACAAATTGACCTTGGTGCAGGAACAGGCAGTTGACATACTGCAAAACAGAAAGAATTTATGAAGGGTGTATTTACAGCTTCTCCTCAGTCCTTTAGATGCATTTCCCAAAACGCTAACCTCATTTTCAAAATAGTGCTTTAAAACACAACCATTAATCAAAACTGGCCACACCACTATACCACCTGTAATTGTCACTATGTAGAAACAAGTAAATGCTTAAACACATTTATTAAGATGCAATTGACTTAGCTGGTCAAAGATATGCTGGTCAGAACTGTCAAAACCAATCATACTTTGTTATTCAGCTATTAAATTTCACATTTGCACTTTAGAGTTTTGAGAATAATCTTAGAATAAGATTAGCATTTTAGAAAAAAAAATGTCTAAGCCATTTAGAAACACTGTTAAATATAAACATGTGCCAAACTACAAAAACATTTGGGGAATTACACTATAAGTATGAGACAATTTGATATAATAATCATTTTAGCATACTTTGTTCACAAAACTGAGGCTGGCCATTTTCATTCACCACCACAGCAGTTGTAGGGGGAATGGGCTCAAGAAATCCATGGAACACAGCCTCTCTGTCATGGAAGACATTTCTCTTGTGGGCCTCCATGTCACAGGTAGAACAGAGGTACTCCATGTCCAGTGGTACACAGTCCAGGCACCTAATCACAGCTTCTACAGCACAGCATCTGTGACAATTTTGGACCAATACTCTCTCGGCTGACAGCTTTGCATCAAAAAGCATAGGCCTAGCATTTTTCATTCTCACATCTGTGAGAAGCTGCCTTTGTTCCCAAGCAGAAACCATTCTGTCTGTTCCCTCCGGAACCTGGTCTGCAGTTATGGTGTCCCTTAACTCTTGGAGTCTTGTTTCTAAAAAACAAAAATATACATTCACTTGTCCTTAAAAGGTCTATACTCATGATTATGATCACACACAAGTATATATCACAAGTATATATCAGGGAACACATGTTAGGTAAAAACTGTTAGCCTGAATGCACTGTAAGTCACTTTGGATAAAAACGTCTGCTAAATGCATACATTTAATTTAATTTAATTGAATTTAATATATGAGTTATACTGTAAGTCTGTAATGGAACTAACAAAACATAATGCTTGATTATGATTAAATAAATGGTGGGAATTGGAAAAACTGTAGGTGTAGTGTTACTACTGTAACACTCAGTATCCTCACCAAGACTTGCCAACTCTTGATCTTCTATCTGAAGGCCTTCCTCATGCACTGGATCCCTTCTTCTGGAATGAGAAGCAGCTGCAGAGACAGTCATTTTACTTAACCCTTTGATCAATATAACATGAAACCAATTCATTTCAAAATGAAAATATTCCATGAGGACTGGAGGCAGGGAAACTAAGCAAAAGATATTAAAACACAACACAAGTAAGGATTATCAGTCACATGCTCTTAAAATATCTTATATATTAGTGAGAAAATTTTTCACAAACATTGCAACACCATTATGTCAAAGTGGTATCTGACTCAATTTATAATACATGTAACCACCAAAGCACTATTTAATGAATTATGTTTATTCTTAGATACAGTAATCATGTTTTAGTAAAGAACAAACCCGATCCAGGGCAGTGGGTTTCCCGACGTTTCTCACGCCTGCCTGTGACCAGTGGATTAGTGAGGGATCTCATCCTGCTTTTTCTCGTTTTTCTTTGAGGAAAGGCAGGGTTTTTCTTGGCCATGGCAGCCTAAATATGAAAAAATGAAAAAATAGAGAAAGAGAGTGATCTAAAGAGACAAGTGAGAAAGAGAGAGAGGCTCTTAAAAGTGCCGTTGTTTTGATTTGTGTGTGTGAATGTGTGTGTGTTGGTGAAGTCAAAAAGTGTTGCAATAAAGCTGTAAAACAGGAAAAAAGCAAAGGATTATTAGAATAGCCTTTGTGGTAAATGAGCATTTCTTAATTGTTAGGACAGATTAATTGTAATTATTAATTAAATATTAATCAACCACTACGTACAATACAAATCAATCCTTACTGTACAAATATCAGATTTGACACAAGCAAGTACATACACAAATCTATTTTTTTAGGCCTACAAATAATGGAAACAGTGGTCTTCATGGTAACAACTGCTCTCTCTTCTCAATGTCACACATAACTAAAGTAACAATTACCCTCAATTATCTCATGATGATTTCATTGTCTTCTAAAATGGCAAAGTCTTACAAAAGTATGGCACCATAGTGTCACAGGACATTCTATCTATATCTCTCTATTTAATTATGCGCTGATTATACAGGTATGAACGGTCATTGACAGTCGCACTGAGCAGTCAAATCCTCTGGAAAGACTCCAGGTCCACTTTTTTATTCCAGTCCATCCCTGATTCCGGTAACGTTAATTCCCCTTAGTTACCCTTCTGACATTTACTTTGCACTTTGAATAAAACTTTAACCACTGCAACAACTCGTTGTTAATTGTTGTCTTCACAACACATGGACAAATACATGAGTTTAAACTGTTTTTGGTAGCTGTGGTTAGCAGTGCCGGGGACAGCGACGGGTACCCGTGTAAATGAAAATGCAACACTAGCAAATTCAACCTAATCTCCAGAGCTGAACGCTACACAGATCGGGCTACAACTAAAGAAATAACAGAAAAAAGGTTTTGCGTACTTTTTAACAAACAAACACCCATTGGGTTGAGATACTTACTGTAGTCGATTGGCGGGTGAAATGAGTGGTGAAAGTGATTATGGGTATGAAGCGTGCGTTACGGTGCGTAACGTGACGTGACGTATCGTTGCCGTGGTAAGCACTGAAAGTTTTCTGATTCGTAAGAATAATTATTAATAATATTCGCTGCTATGACAGAAAATACATTTGAAAATCATAAAATATCGTAAAGGGTTTAATAACGTAAAGGGAACAATCTATTTAACACTGTCTCGGGCCATTCTTTAAAGCTACTCCATCTATAAATTGATAGTTATATCACAAACAATTTACTGTTATTTAGACAACAAAAATAGCAACAAATTCACTATAATAAATTATAAAAGGAGGACGTTTCGTAAACTAGAAAACAACATTTACCGCCGCCCACTGTGTGACGTTGTTGAACCAGGGAATCCGTGTGTCCACCACGACAGATTAGCCTCATTGACTTTGTATGTGTGTTGTTTCCGTGGTGCCGACACGTAATTTCAACACATTTCGTGCCACCACCACGTATATCGGGATTAAGGGTTCGTGTTCATTTCACGCATTTCTTTGAGATCAGGTTGATTATGTAATCAAAATGAAAATTATTATTGCTGGTCTTCAATGATAATGTCAAGTTACTTTAATGTATTTGCACCAAAAAATGAGAAGGATTTATGCTGATATCATCCAAAACCACACTTTTCCAGGGGTGTTTCCAAAATTTTGGAGGGCAGTGTAAATTATAGATCGATCTGTTGCCTTTATCACACTGAGGTAATGTTTCCCCTTTTTTTTTTCCAGGATCAGTATCCAACTGGACAGGAGAGACTGCTGCCATCGCTGGATTTGCTCTGGGTTTGCATTATATTACCTGGCTTTATAGTGGTTCTATTTTCACTGTAGTTTTCTGAAGAGAAATGTTGTAAATGACAGACCTGTACTGTAGCTTTGCTTTCCTGCAGCAACTGCATTAGCTTTTGTATTAAACATTGAGTCAGAAGCATGAAGTAAGATATCTGTCTTCTCTCTTTCATTCACTATGAAATTAAAATATTGTGAGGACGTATATGCACATGTTGTATGATTATCCACACATTAGTAAACTTTGGGATAATGTGACTTCTGAGTTATTTCTAGGTATGCTAATATTTGTTTGCTTAATAATAATGCTGACCTTAATTTGAATGCTAATCAGCGTAAGATGTGTCATACTGCACTAACTTCTAATTTGTAAAACTTGGTAGAAACCTGACTTATACTTTGGCTTATACTGTGTTCTTCAATAAAAAAAAAAAAAACAATTTAAAAAAATGAGTCAGAGAATGAGTTTGGTGCTTTCATTGTTGCTGAACCAGCTTCAGATAGAATAACAAATAAAAAGATAAATGAACAAAGGATTTGTTTGAAGAACAGAAAACAGAATGTTAGAAGGAGTGAATCTGTGTGTTTCTGTGTCTTCCTTATACACACTATAAGGCTACCTAGCAATCTATAGTGATGTGCTACCTGGTTTTTTTTGGAATAGCAGACACATTCAAGCCGATTCCATCCTCACAGTGTTTTCAAACAACAGACTGGCAGATCTTTCGGGATGCAGCAGGCACAGACATTGAGGAATACACAAACATCATCCCAAAAATCTGCATTAAAACATTTCCAAACCAGAAACCCTGGTTGAATGCTGATGTCAGGGCTAAACTTAAAGCACATACTTCAGCCTACAACTGATACAATCTTTAGAGAGCTATTATGACTGGAAAGAGAGTCTATAGCAGGGGTGCCCAAACTTGGTCCTAGAGGGCTGGTGTCCTGCAGAGTTTAACTCCAACCCTAATTAACAACCCCTGAACCAGCTAATCAAGCTCTTAGTAGACATACTAGAAACTTTCCAGCAGGTGTGTAGAGGCAAAGTCACTAGATGGCAAGCCTGCAACCACACTGAAAAAAATGATTCTGACCCCTTACAAATGTTACACTGATTTTAATGTGTTATTTAATCCTACTTATTTTTTATGATTAATTTTCAAATTCACTGCCTTTGTTTAAAACAAGTTAATTTCATTCAATTAAAAGTAATTAGAAAAAAATAAGTTTCATTTAATTTCCATATACTGTCCGGTCTGCGCATGTGCAGACACATTTTTTTTTCTGAAGGCGCCAAGGCGGGGGAATTGAACGTGATGCACTCGTTTGAATGCTGCATCCAGCTCTGCATTTTCGGTAAGTAAGCAATATATAATCATTGGTGTGTTATATTTGTTACTTAAACAGGGTTCTGTTTACACTTTTAAACATTTTATAGAAAAAAAATGTGTTTAGCTAATGCTAAGTTTGTGTGTTTTTATATAAATTACATTAGCTAAGGTTTCAGCGACTAGCTTAACCAGGTGAGTTGTGTAAGGTTAGTAAGTTAACTTAGCTTAAGTGTTAAATGCTTGGTGAATTCAGTGTTTGTCTTGACTTATTTATTAGTTTGTGGAAGCCGAATAAAAGCAAAACAGTTTTACGAATGTTAACGTTAATTGTAGCAGCACCTTCCTTACTGTCTAGGCTTGTAGGTTACGTTAGACTGGCCAAGCCTAACATTACATTAACGTTATTCCTGACTGGCTGTAAGCATGTTTTCTAATCTTGTCAATGTGTTAACATTAGGACGAAATACATCTGTGAAATCATGTTGGTAAAAGGTGGTTAATGTGCACTGACGGCAAGAATTTATGTTCCTACATAATCATAATGGCAGGCCTAGGTAAAGTTGGGTGCCTGAATTTACCGTTTCTTTAAAAGTTTGTATTTTTTCACACCCGTAGACCCGCCCCTACTCTGCCGCTGACTGGCTCCGACCGACCGTGACATTTTCAAGGCCTGTCACTCCACTTGCGCAAACCTAACCAATGAATGCAACGAACACTAGCCAATCAGAGGCAGGTCTTCGCGGAATGCGGGTAGGAATAAAAACAAGCTTCTCTTTCGTGGTAGCGGTAGCAGTCCTCGTGGACGGTATCCGACTCGCCTTATCAGAGCTTAATTCGTAAAGGTGGGGATAAAAGTACATGTAGTAGAAGCATGCAAATGTTTCATGTCTAAATAGCAGGAGATTTGCAGATGACACGAGAGGACCAGCTAGACTTTCGTATTCAATTCATGGATCCTGACTTCAACAATGAGTTCATGAATGTTACATCAGTACACGACATAAAGGACAGAAGTACAATCAAGTTGGTGTACATGGCAACCCTAACTCTAACCCCCCTAAATGATGTGGGTTTGAGTCCATCTTCTGTAATGCAGAATGCTCCCAGCACTTCTGGATCATCTGGAGCACCAGTGAGCAACCAAACATCTCCCATTTCCTCACAGGCCTCATTGCCCACAACAGACTCGGATGACACCATCATTCTGCCACATTCAGACAATGAATTGAGATCACGTGCATGGCCACGTGAATTCCCCATTCCTCACTTTCCATACAATGTAGAGGTGCAGCTTCAACGTGGAAATGACAGCTTCAGAGAAACTGGCACTCAACTGAAGATTACTCCAGGGTTGAAGTCTGACATCTTAGAGAAGCTAGCCGAGGAGATCTTCCAGTATACAGCGTACCCACAAAATTACCAAATAGATGAGGTAGCAGAGGCACTCATCAAAAAATTTCCCTGTTTGAAGGAACCATCTGCCACTGGTTACTATGGCTGGATGATTAGCCTAAAATATAAAATGGCTAATTACAGAACAAAGATGCGAACTATTGGCTTTCCAGAAGTGACTGTAAATGCTTTGAAAAACAAACGTAGTGATGACTGCCTCCCAGCCAAAAATGTAAAGAAGCCTAAAAAGGCTGAAGTCAACTTTTGTCCTTCACACCCTGCTGGCGAAACGGACGAAAGCTTAGAAAATGTCAGACTTGAAATGTTGAATGATGTCAGACAAAGAAACGGTGCATCATGTGTAAAAAAGAAGATGTCAAAAACATTCTCCTATAGAAGAAAAGAGGTAGTGCAGGAAAATCCAGCTGCCGGAGAGTTTAAAGCCAGGTGGCCTGCACTTTTTCACATTGATGAGGTAAGCACATGCTTGCTCCCTGGGTTTTTACATTACACTTTGACCCATTGTAAATATAAAAAAAAATATTATTAAAGTTTAAATAAGGATGCAGGATGCTGGTCCAGTTTTGATTTCTTGCCATTACCCTTGATTGATAGCAATACATCTGGCTAGAACACACTGTACACCTAATATAAGAAAATTTGAATATATCTATTTAATAGCTACAAAATATCATTACACCAATGGCTGATCACAGTGCTCTTTGTCTTCTGTTGTTGTTTTTTTTGTGTGTGTAATAGATAAATGCTGAATTCCAGCGCATAACAACCGTCCCACTTGAAACAACCTTCATGGCTCAGTTGGACAGCCTTTTACCCCAGCTGACATCTATTTTCAACAAAAAGGGAGGTGTTTCTGGCCAAAAACTAGCCAAACATCTGGCAATCTTGCAAGAGGTAAACATGTTTTTACATTTTAGTAGAAAATATCATATACACTGTGGAGAAACCTGAAATGTACCTGTCTAGTGCCAGCCTTGATTATTTGTAAGGGGCAAGGTTCCTAAGGCTACATCCACACTACTACATTTTTGTTTTAAAACGGAGACCTTTTGGTACATTTGCACCTACCATGCAGACTGAACCGTCACCCTATCGCCCTACACATTCAGACCTGATAT
>VONZ01002320.1:0-56454 GCA_012976165.1 Labeo catla
AGAATCATCTGACACAGGTTTTCTCCAATTTTCGTAACATTTAGATTTTTCGTTTTGGTTTTATAAGCTTTTGGGTATATGTGGCCACGCCCTATTGTAAATACCCCATTACAGCTAACCGAAGGACAAAATTCAACATTTTTTTGATAATTATTGATCTAGAGTGTCCAGAGAATATTACTGCAATGGTTTGATCGAGATTGAGCAAAAAACCTAGAACTAGTTCGCAAAAGTAGGTTTTTCACATATTTGTGAATATTTAATGAGCAATTTGGTTGACAGCAATGGTTTTTGAGGCAAAGTTGTTCATCATGAGGACATCTATCAAATGATATGAAGATCTAGTGTTTGTGTAAATATAAGTGCATATATTTAGCCGTTTGAAGCCATTTACCATACACAGCTTGTGTTTTTGAAGCCTTTTTAACTGTTATAACGCCAGCTATGGTCCGATCTTCACAAAACTTTGCATGCTTATTCAGAGTAATCTGTCACATGTTCTCACCAATTTTCGTAAAGTTTTGAATTTTTGTTTAGGTTTTATAAGCTTTTGGGTATTTTTGGCCACGCCCCTTTTGTAAATGACCCCGTTATGGCTTACCAAATGACAAAATTTCACATTTTTTTGATAATTATTGATCTAGAGAGTCCAGAGAATTGTGCTGCAGTGGTCTGATCAAGATTGAGCAAAAAACCTAGGACTAGTTCGCAAAAGTAGGTTTTTCACATAATTGTGAATAATTAATGAACGATTTGATTGACAGCAATGTTTCTTGAGGCAAAGTTGTTCATCATGAGGAGATCTATCAAATGATATGCATATTGTGTGGATATGTGAAACACCACGTGTGTACAAAGGCAAAAAATCTCGTTAGCGACAACTATTGGCCGATTTCTTTCAAAATTCTTACAGACCTTTAGGGCCATGAGTCGAACATGCCCAGTGAGTTTCGTTCCAATCGACCTCCGTTAACCTTGTCAAACAGGTGCTCAAACTTCATTGGCCAATGGCGGCCATGTTTTTTGAGATACGCCAATGTCCTCATAGACACTTGTGCCCCTTTGGTCCAAGAGACTGCATACCAATTTTCAAGTCAATTGGACTAACGGCGGTGCATGTATAGCCAATAATATGTTTTTTCAGTTTTATAGCGCCACCAAGTGGTCAAGCTCCGCAATTTTTTTGATTTGACCAAAGATTAAGCTTATACATATGTGTACCAAGTTTGGTGAAGATATCTCATTCCTTTCAAAAGTTATAGCCATTTTAGTAAAAGTGGACCCGTCACTTTGGAACGTTTTGGTGGCCCTTTGTGACCGTGAGTGAAAAGTTCAACTTTTTTTTGATAATTATTGATATTCAGTGTCCAGAGAATATTTCTGCACTGGTTTGGTTCCGATTGGGTGAAAAACCTAGGACTAGTTAGCAAAAGTAGGTTTCGGATTCACGTCCATTTTTCGGGGTCAACCGTGCGTCGCAGCTCAAAAATTTCGCACTCCACTTTTGTTCGGGCTGCCCCAAGGAACGCAACGATGTAAAGTTTTTGAGACTACGACAAACGGTTTACGAGCTTAGGCCAATAAACTGATAAATTTTAGTTTTTTGCGCTGTAGCGCCACCTTTAGGCCAATTAGGCTCAGTCTTTGTCAGAATGTCCCCACAGGGAGCTCTACCTTCTGGCCAAGTTTCACCTTCTGACCAAGTTTCAGCTCTCTAGGCCTTACGGTTTGGGCTGCACGATCAGTTCTAGGGAAGAATAATAATAATAAATATAGCTGCAAGCAGCAATTACCGGGGTTCGAGCATTTAAGGCCTTTGAGGTGGTATGCAAATTTGTTCAGAATGAGAGGATATATCATACAGATGTAAGTGTATGATGTAGTGTCTGTGTGAATATATGAGCATTTTTTAACAATTTGAAGTCATTTTACATAGAAATCTTGTTTTTAAAGCCTTTTTAACTGTTATAGTGCCATCTATGCTGCAATCTCCATGAAACTTTGCATGCTTGTTAAGAGTCATCTGACACATGTTCTTACCAATTTTTGGAAAGTTTTGAGCTTTTGTTTAGGTTTTATAGGCTTTTGTGTATATGTGACCACACGCCTTTTCTAAATGACCCCTTTATAGCTAACCAAAGGACAAAATTTCAGATTTTTTTGATAATTATTGATCTAGAGCGTCTGGAGAACTCCGCTGCAGTGGTTTGATCGAGATTGAGCAAAAAACCTAGGACTAGTTCGCAAAAGTAGGTTTTTAACATATTTGTGAATAATTAATGAACGATTTGATTGACAGGAACGGTTCTTGAGGCAAAGCTTCTCGGCATGAGGAGATCTATCAAATGATATGCTTATTGTGTAGATGTGTGAAACGCCACGCGATTACAGATCCAAAAAACTCGTTAGCACCAACTAGTGGCCGATTTCTTTCAAAATTCTTTCAGACCTTTAGGGCCATGAGTCGAACATGCCCAGTGAGTTTTGTTCCGATTGACCTTCGTTAACCTTGTCTAACAGGTGCTCAAACTTCATTGGCCGATGGCGGCCATGTTTTTTGAGATACGCCAATGTCCTCATAGATCCTTATGGCACATTGGACAGAGACACTGCATACCAATTTTCAAGTCGATCAGACCAACGATTGCATATTTATTGTCATTTTTATGTTTTTTCAGGCTTATAGCGCCACCAAGTGGCAGAGCTGTGCAATTTTTTTGATTTGACCAAAGATTAAGCTTATACATATGTGTACCAAGTTTGGTGAAGATATCTCATTCCTTTCAAAAGTTATAGCCATTTTAGTAAAAGGGGCCCCGTCACTTTGGAACGTTTTGGTGGCCCTTTGTGACCGTGAGTGAAAAGTTCAACTTTTTTTTGATAATTATTGATATTCAGTGTCCAGAGAATATTTCTGCACTGGTTTGGTTCCGATTGGGTGAAAAACCTAGGACTAGTTCGTAAAAGTAGGTTTCGGATTCATGTCCATTTTTCGGGGTCAACCGTGCGTCGCAGCTCAAAAATTTTGCACTCCACTTTTGTTCGGGCTGACCTAAGGAACGCAACGATGTAAAGTTTTTGAGTCTGCGACAAACGGTTTACGAGCTTAGGCCAATAAACTGATAAATTTTAGTTTTTTGCGCTGTAGCGCCACCTTTAGGCCAATTAGGCTCAGTCTTTGTCAGAATGTCCCCACAGGGAGCTCTACCTTCTGGCCAACTTTCAAGTCTGTAGGCCTTACGGTTTGGGCTGCCCAATCAGTTTTAAGGAAAAAAAAAATTATCCTATCAATTACAAATAGATAATATAGCTGCAAGCAGCAATTACCGGGGTTCGAGCATTTAAGGCCTTTGAGGTGGTATGCAAATTTGTTCAGAATGAGGTGATATATCATACAGATATAAGTGTAAGATCTAGTGTTTGTGTGAATAGATGAGCATTTTTTAACAATTTGAGGCCATTTACCATAGAAATCTTGTTTTTAAAGCCTTTTTAGCTGTTATAGCGCCACCTATGCTCCGATCTCCATGATACTTTGCATGCTTGTTAAGAATCATCTGACACATGTTTTCACCATTTTTTGTAAAGTTTTGAGTTTCCGTTTTGGTTTTATAGGCTTTTGGGTATATGTGGCCACACCCCTTTTGTAAATTAACCCAGTTATAGCTAACCAAAGGAAAAAAATCAACATTTTTTTGATAATTATTGATCTAGAGAGTCCAGAGAATATTACTGCAGTGGTTTGATCGAGATTGAGCAAAAACCCTAGGACTAGTTCGCAAAAGTAGGTTTTTCACATATTTGTGAATAATTAATGAACGATTTGATTGACAGCAATGGTTCTTGAGGCAAAGTTGTTCATCATGAGGAGATCTATCAAATGGTATGCATATTGTGTGGATGTGTGAAACACCACGTGATTACAGAGCCATAGAATTCGTTAGCACCAACTAGTGGCCGATTTCTTTCAAAATTCTTACAGACCTTTAGGGCCATGAGTTGAACATGCCCATTGAGTTTTGTTCCGATCGACCTCCGTTAACCTTGTCAAATAGGTGCTCAAATTTCATTGGCCAATGGCGGCCATGTTTTTTGAGATACGCCAATGTCCTCATATACACTTGTGCCCCTTTAGTCCAAGAGACTGCATACCAATTTTCAAGTCAATCGGACTAACGGCGGTGTATTTATAGCCAATAATATGTTTTTTCAGGCTTATAGCGCCACCAAGTGGCAGAGCTGTGCAATTTTTTTTATTTTACCAAAGATTGAGCTTATGCACATGTGTACCGAGTTTGGTGTAGATATCTCATTCCATTCAAAAGTTATAGCCAAATGTAAGAATTTGGTAATGTTAGCATAAAACGTTTTGGCATTCCTATTCGACCGTGAGTCAAAATTTCAACTTTTTTTGATAATTATTGATATTCACTGTCCAGAGAACATTTCTGCTCTGGTTTGGTCCCAATCGGGTGAAAAACCTAGGACTAGTTCGCAAAAGTAGGTTTCGGATATAACACCATTTTGCGGAAAAACGGTACGTCCTAGAGCAACAAACACCGCAGAGCAATTTTGTGCGTATTGACCCATGGATTGCAACGATGTAAAGTTTTTGAGTCTACGACAATAATTGTACGAGCTATGGCCAAAAATGTCAAAAATATTAGTTTTTTGCGCTGTAGCGCCACCTTTAGGCCGATTAAGCTCAGTCTTTGTCAGAATGTCCCCACAGGGAGCTCTACCTTCTGGCCAAATTTCAGCTCTCTAGGTCTTACGGTTTGGTCTGCACGATCAGTTTTAGCGGAAAATAATAATAATAATAATAATAATAATAATAAATATAGCTGCAAGCAGCAATTACCGGGGTTCGAGCATTTAAGGCCTTTGAGGTGGTATGCAAAGTTGTTCAGCATGAGGGGATATATCATACAGATGTAAGTGTAAGATGTAGTGTTTGTGTGAATAGATGAGCATTTTTTAACAATTTGAAGCCATTTACCATAGAAATCTTGTTTTTAAAGCCTTTTTAACTGTTATTGCGCCACCTATGCTCCGATCTCCATGAAACTTTGCATGCTTCTTAAGAGTCATCTGACACATGGTTTCTCCAATTTTCGTAAAGTTTTAAGTTTTCGTTTTGGTTTTATAAGCTTTTGGGTATATGTGGCCAAGCCCCTATTGTAAATGGCCCCATTACAGCTATCCGAAGGACAAAATTCAACATTTTTTTGATAATTATTGATCTAGAGAGTCCAGAGAAGATGACTGCAGTGGTTTGATCGAGATTGAGAGAAAAACCTAGGACTAGTTCGCAAAAGTAGGTTTTTGACATATTATTGAATAATTAATGAACGGTTTGATTGACAGCAATGGTTCTTGAGGCAAAGTTGTTCATCATGAGGAGATCTATCAAATGATATGCATATTATGTGGATTTGTGAAACACCACGTGATTACAGCGCCATAAAACTCGTTAGCGCCAACTAGTGGCCGATTTGTTTCAAAATTCTTACAGACCTTTAGGACCATGAGTCGAACATGCCCAGTGAGTTTCTTTCCTATCGGCCTCCGTTAACCTTGTCTAATAGGTGCTCAAAATTCATAGGTCGATGGCGGCCATGTTTTTTGAGATACGCAAATGTTCTCATAGACCCTTATGGCACATTGGACAGAGGCACAGCATACCAATTTTCAGGTTGATTGGACTGACGGTTGCGAAGTTATAGCCATTTTTATGTTTTTTCTCTATTATAGCGCCACCAAGGGGTCAAGCTCCGCAATTTTTTTGATTTCACCAAAGACTGAGCTTTTATATATATGTTCTGAGTTTGGTGATGATATGTCATTCTGTTCCAAAGTTATAGCCATTTTAGTGAAAGTGGCCCCGCCTCTTTCGAAAGTTTTGGCTCCCCTTTGCGACCGTGAGTCAAAAGTTTAACTTCTTTTTGATAATTATTAATCTAGGGAGTCTGGAGAACTGTGCTGCAGTGGTTTGATCGAGATCGAGGGAATAACCTAGGACTAGTTCGCAAAAGTAGGTTTTTCACATATTTGTGAATATGTAATAAACGACTTGATTGACAGCAAAGGTTCTTGAGGCAAAGTTGCTCAGCATGAGGAGATCTATCATATGGTATGAAGTTGTAGTGTTTCTGTGATTATATGAGGATGTTATAGCAATTTAAGGCAATTTACTTTTGAAATTTCGTGGTTTTGAAGCCTTTTTGACTGTCATAGCGCCATCTATGGTCCGATCTCCATGAAATTTTACATGCTTCTTAAGAGTCATCTGACACATGTTTTCTCCAACTTTTGTAAAGTTTTGAGGTTTTGTTTAGGTTTTATAGGCTTTTGGGTATATGTGGCCACGCCCCTTTTCTAAATGACACCGTTATAGCTACCCAAAGGACAAAATTCAACATTTTTTTGATAATTATTGATCTAGAGAGTCCAGAGAATATTACTGCAGTGGTTTGATCGAGATTGAGCAAAAACCCTAGGACTAGTTCGCAAAAGTAGCTTTTTCACATATTTGTGAATATTTAATGATTGATTTGATTGACAGCAATGGTTCTAGAGGCAAAGTTGTTCATCATGAGGAGATCTATCAAATGATATGCATATTTTGTGGATGTGTGAAACACCACGTGATTACAGAGGCAAACAACTTGTTAGCGCCAACTAGTGGCCGATTTGTTTCAAAATTCTTACATACCTTTATGGCCATGAGTCGAATATGCCTAGTGAGTTTCGTTCCGATCGGCCTCTGTTAAGCTTGTCTAATAGGGGCTCAAACTTCATTGGCCGATGGCGGCCATGTTTTTTGAGATACGCCAATGTCCTCATAGACCCTTGTGGGACATTGGACAGAGACACTGCATACCAAGTTTGAGGTCGATCGGACTAACAGTTGTGTAATTATAGCTGTTTTTGTGTTTTTGCATCTCATAGCGCCACCAAGTGGTCAAGCTCGGCAATTTTTTTAATTTCACCAAAGATTGAGATATTACACATGCGTACCGAGTTTGGTGAAGATACCTCATTCGGTTCATGAGTTATAGCCATTTTAGTAAAAATGGCCCTCCACCTGACAAACTTTTTGCGGCCCCTTCGCAACGATGAGTGGAAATATGCCATTTTTTTGATAATTATTGATCTTCACTGTCCAGTGAACATTTCTGCACTGGTTTGGTTCCGATCGGGCGAAAAACCTAGGACTAGTTCACAAAAGTAGGTTTTGGACATGATTAAAATTTGCGGGAAAACGGGGCCTCCAGGACCCCAAATCACAGGGGGGTTTTTCAATTTGTATTGACCCAAGGATTCCAAATATCTAATTTTTTTGAGTCTACGACAAGCTGTTTAGGAGTTATGAGCACTTTCGCGTTTTGGTTCACTATAGCGCCACCTATGGGCCGTTTGGGCTCATACTTTGATAGGTTCTCCCCAAATTGAGGTCTACCATCTGGCCAAGTTTGAAGGCTCTAGGACTTACGGTTTGGTCTGCACGATCAGTTTTACGGCAGAAAAATAATAATAAAAATAATAATAAATATAGCTGCAAGCAGCAATTACCGGGGTTCGAGCATTTAAGGCCTTTGAGGTGGTACGCAAATTTGTTCAGAATGAGGTGATATATCATACAGACAGAAGTGTAAGATCTAGTGTTTGTGTGAATAGATGAGCATTTTTTAACAATTTGAGGCCATTTACCATAGAAATCTTGTTTTTAAAGGCTTTTTAACTGTTATAGCTCCACCTATGCTCCGATCTCCATGAAACTTTGCATGCTTGTTAAGAATCATCTGACACATGATTGCTCCAATTTTCATAACGTTTTGAGTTTTTGTTTAGGTTTTATAGGCTTTTGGATATATGTGGCCACTCCCCTTTTGTAAATGACCCCGTTATAGCTAACCAAAGGACAAAATTCAACATATTTTTGATAATTATTGATCTTGAGAGTCCAGAGAACATTACTGCAGTGGTTTGATCGAGATTGAGTGAAAAACCTAGGAATAGTTCGCAAAAGTAGGTTTTTCACATATTTGTGAATAATTAATGAACGGTTTGATTGACAGCAATGGTTCTTGAGGCAAAGTTGTTCATCATGAGGAGATCTATCAAGTGATATGCATATTGTGTGGATGTGTGAAACACCACGTGATTACAGAGGCAAGAAATTCGTTAGCGCCAACTAGTGGCCGATTTCTTTTAAAGTTCTTACAGACCTTTAGGACCATGAGTCGAACATGCCCAGTGAGTTTTGTTCCGATCGGCCTCAGTTAACCTTGTCTAATAGGTGCTCAAAATTCATAGGTCGATGGCGGCCATGTTTTTTGAGATACGCCAATGTTCTCATAGACCCTTATGGCACATTGGACAGAGACACTGCATACCATTTTTCAGGTTGATTGGACTGACGGTTGCGACGTTATAGCCATTTTTATATTTTTTCTCTATTATAGCGCCCCCAAGTGGTCAAGCTCCGCAATTTTTTGGATTTGACCAAAGGCTGAGCTTTTACATAAGTGTTCTGAGTTTGGTGATGATATGTCATTCTGTTCCAAAGTTATAGCCTTTTTACTAAAAGTGGCCCCGCCTCTTTTGAACGTTTTGGCGCCCCTTTGCGACTGTGAGTCAAAAGTTTAACTTTTTTTTCATAATTATTGATCTAGGGAGCTGGAGAACTGTGCTGCAGTGGTTTGATCGAGATCGAGTGAATAACCTAGGACTAGTTCGCAAAAGTGGGTTTTTCACATATTTGTGAATATGTAATAAACGACTTGATTGACAGCAATGGTTCTTGAGGCAAAGTTGCTCAGCATGAGCAGATCTATCATATGGTATGAAGTTCTAGTGTTTCTGTGATTATATGAGCATGTTATAGCAATTTAAGGCAATTTACTTTTGAAATTTCGTGTTGTTGAAGCCTTTTTAACTGTCATAGCGCCACCTATGGTCCCATCTCCATGAAATTTTACATGCTTGTTAAGAGTCATCTGACACATGTTTTCTCCAACTTTTGTAAAGTTTTGAGTTTTTGTTTAGGTTTGATAGGCTTTTGGGTATATGTGGCCACGCCCCTTTTCTAAATGACCCCGTTATAGCTACCCAAAGGACAAAATTCCACATTTTTTTGATAATTATTGATCTAGAGAGTCTGGAGAACTGCGCTGCAGTGGTTTGATCGAGAATGAGCGAAAAACCTAGGACTAGTTCGCAAAAGTAGGTTTTTCACATATTTGTGAATAATTATTGAATGATTTGATTGACAGCAATGGTTCTTGAGGCAAAGTTGCTCAGCATGTGGAGATCTATCAAATGATATGCATATTGTGTGGATGTGTGAAACACCACGCGAGTGAGGCATGTTAGAGAGGCAAAAAAGTCGTTAGCGCCAACTAGTGGCCGATTTCTTTCAAAATTCTTACAGACCTTTAGGGCCATGAGTCGAACATGCCCAGTGAGTTTCGTTCCGATTGACCTTCGTTAACCTTGTCTAATGGGTGCTCAAACTTCATTGGCCGATGGCAGCCATGTTTTTTGAGATACGCCAATGTCCTCATAGACCCTTATGGCACATTGGACAGAGACACTGCATACCAATTTTCAGGTCGATCGGACTAACGATTGCATAGTTATAGTCATTTTATTGTTTTTCAGGCTTTTAGCGCCACCAAGTGGCAGAGCTGTGCAATTTTTTTTATTTGACCAAAGATTGAGCTTGTACATAAGTGTGTCAAGTTTCGTAACGATATGCCATTTGGTTCCTGAGTTATAGCCATTTTAGTAAAAATGGTCCTCCACCTGACAAACTTTTTGGGGCCCCTTCGCAACGATGAGTCAAAATTTCAACTTTTTTTTGATAATTATTGATATTCAGTGTCCAGAGAACATTTCTGCACTGGTTTGGTTCCGATCGGGCGAAAAACCTAGGACTAGTTCGCAAAAGTAGGTTTCGGACATTCGGCCATTTTGCGGAAAAACCGGGCTTCGTACGAAAAATCTGCGCCAGTGCACTTTTGTGCGTATTGACCCAAGGATTGCAACGATGTAAATTTTTTGAGTCTACGACAAAAAATGTACGAGCTAGGGCCAAAAATGTAAAAAAAGTTAGTTTTTTGCGCTGTAGCGCCACCTTTAGGCCGATTGGGCCGGTTCTTTGCGCCTGAGTAGCGAGGAGGACTACTACCTTCTGACCAAGTTTCAGCTCTCTAGGCCTTACGGTTTGGGCTGCACGATCAGTTCTAGGGAAGAATAATAATAATAATAATAATAATAATAATAAAAAATCCTAACAATTACAATAGGGTTTCAGCGCTACGCGCTCGAACCCCTAAAAATCCTAACAATTACAATAGGGTTTCAGTGCTACGCACTCGAACCCCTAAAAATCCTCACAATTACAATAGGGTTTCAGTGCTACGCACTCGAACCCCTAATAATAATAATAAAAAAAATCCTAACAATTACAATAGGGTTTCAGCGCTACGCGCTCGAACCCCTAATAATAATAAAAAAAATCCTAACAATTACAATAGGGTTTCAGCGCTACGCGCTCGAACCCCTAATAATAATAAAAAAAATCCTAACAATTACAATAGGGTTTCAGCGCTACGCGCTCGAACCCCTAATTAATCTGTCAGATGTGTGATAATCCATGTAAAAGCCATTACTAGTGCACCGAGCGAAGCAGGACTGCAGTTAAACCGAGCGAGCAGCAACGGAACTGATGTGTATCTTCAAATTTGTTCGGTAGAAGGCGCGCACAATCGTCATTGGCCAGATTCCTGGATGACATTCAGTTTAACCAATCACGACCAAAGCAACACGGCGAGACATCAAATAACGTTGCAACTGTAGAAAAATAAACTCGTTTTAAACGAAAGTTTGCAAATATATATGTATGTTGATTTTAATTTTTTAGGCTGTTACATTTAATTAATTGGTCCAATGGCGTTTTCACATTTGCTTACAAGCAGGGTTTGGTACATCTGTGATATTTACTGTTTGAACTTTAATAAATCCCTTGCCTTAATTTCCTATATAACCACTCTTATGCCTAATTGCAGCTGTGCAACTGTGGCATTTTCTGTATCTGACCCTTTGTTGTATTGCGGTGTTACACCACCTGTTAGTTTTGGTTTACAGTAGTCAACATTTGAAGTGGGTCAAAAATGTTGATCAAAATTGTCCTAAAACAAGAACAGTTTTTGTTTAGGTTTTGGACAGCTAGATGAAAGGTTTTGATTCACTTCAAATGTTCACTACAATATTCTTCTGTCCACAGTAACACAGATTGCAGCAAACACTGCCTTAATTTCATACAAGTTACATTAGTCTACAGCTTGCATGTTGACTGCAATGGTAATGCTGTTACAGCATTCATGGAATGAGAAAATGTAGACTGTAAATGCTGAAATGCTGTCCAACTACTTCAACAATAATTAAGGACTTTGATAATGAATGTCATTCATTTCAACACTGTATTGCTTGCAGCAGCAAGATGACACAGTTAAGCTGTCACCTCACAGCAAGGTGTTTCCATAATGCAGACATGAACATATGACAAACTGAGGATTCTAAATTTTCCATATTTTTTATTGCGTGTTTTCTACACACTGCATGCTTGTATGCATTTCCAGTCCTTTCCTGTTCTGGTGAAAAAACCAGCATATGCTGGTAGGCATGTTTTGATGCTGGTTAGGTATGTTTTGGTGTTGGTTTAAGCTGGTCCTTTGCTGGTTTATGCTGGTCCTTAGCTGGTTTATGCTGGTCCTTTGCTGGTTTATGCTGGTCCTTGACCAGCTTAAACCAGCACCAAAACATACCTAACCAGCATTCCAGCTTCAAAACATACCTACCAGCATATGCTGTTTTTTCACCAGGGTCATTAGGGATAGGGTTTCTCTCACACAAATAACAAATGCATATTCTGATCAGATAACATATACCAATACTTTAGGATGGCTGTATACCCTGTGTTTGTGAAAGTCAATGTGTGTTTTTTGGAGAGTATGAGCTTGTAAGGATTATGTGTACTTTTCTTTGTTCACAATTTCCTCTGCAACACAATTTGGATCAACTGGTTAGTGGACAGAGGCCTGAAAGTTTCAACCTGGAGAGTAGTGCAGCTTTACTCTTTAACAACAAACTGTGCATTATTTGGTGTGATAAAATGAGTCAGCTATGTTTGTGTTTAGATTTGCAGTGTTTGAATGTAAAAACACCTAAACATTAAAAAATATGATGTACTTTGTATTTTACAGAATTTAGGGTAATTAAAAATGACAGAAAAATGCTGTAAATATATACAGTTACATATAAAAAAAATTGTACTGTGTTCCTTATGACTAAATGTTAGTATTAGTAAATGCTACAACCTAAAACTAACGAAAGATCAATGTCTAATGATGACCATACCTGACGACTAAATGTCAGTATTTGACATCAATATGACGATGGCTTAAGACATTGGCTCAACGTTGGATGTTGGTTAGTTAATGCCACAACCTAAAACTAACAAAAGGTCAATGTCTAATGATGTCAGATTTTGACGTTGGGTGGACGTTACAATTATGACATCTAGGAGACGTTGAGTTTTGGTTTCCATACCTGACGACTAAATATCAGTATTTGACATCAATATGACGTTGGCTTCAGACATTGGCTCAAAATTGGATGTTGGTTAGTTAATGCCCCAACCTAAAACTAACAAAGTGATGTTTTATTAACAAATTTCGGGAGGAGCTCGCACAGATAATTACACGGCCAATTCACCATTAGCAATCACACTCCCTATCCAAGCACCACAAGAGAATCCCTTTAAATAGCCAAGCATTCTTACCTTCATTCATCTCTAGTTTTTCAGCATCCCTCCACCTCCCCGTCTCCTCACCTTAAGCTCGGGGGGAGCGCTTATTGGGTTCGGGCCAAATGCCGAGCTCGGAACCCTCTCCCTGGGCAGGGGGAGTGCCCCGGGCTCGGGAATGATTGCCGAGCTCGCAGCCCTCTCCCGGACAGCACGCCAAATACGCTTAACTTTTACGCTGTTTATTACATGTAAGCGCGAACTCGTGAAAGATCAACGTCTAATGGTGTCAGAATTTGACGTTGGGTGGACGTTACAATTATGACATCTAGGAGACGTTGGGTTTTGGTTGCCATACCTGACAACTAAATGTCAGTATTTGACATCAATATGACGTTGACTTCAGACGCTGGCTTGATGTTGGATTTTAGTTAGTTAATGCCACAACCTGAAACTAACGAAAGATCAACATCTAATGATGTCAGAATTTGACGTTGGATGGACGTTACAATTATGACATCTAGGAGACGTTGGGTTTTAGTTGCCATACCTGACGACTAAATGTCAGTATTTGACATCAATATGACGTTGGCTTGAGACGTTGCCTCAACGTTGGATTTTGGTTAGTTAATGCCACAACCTGAAACTAATGAAAGATCAGTGTCTAATGATGTCAGAATTTGACGTTGGGTGGACGTTACAGTTATGACATCTAGGAGACGTTGGGTTTAGGTTGCCATACCTGACGACTAAATGTCAGTATTTGACATCAATATGACGTTGGCTTCAGACGTTGGCTCAACGTTGGCTCAACGTTGGATGTTGGTTAGTTAATGCCCCAACCTGAAACTAACAAAAGATCAGTGTCTAATGGTGTCAGAATTGGACGTTGGGTGGACATTACAATTATGACGTCTAGAAGACATTGGGTTTTGGTTGCCATACCTGACGACTAAATGTCAGTATTTGACATCAATATGACGTTGACTTCAGATGCTGGCTCAACGTTGGATGTTGGTTAGTTAATGCCCCAACCTAAAACTAACAAAAGATCAACGTCTAATGGTGTCAGAATTTGACGTTGGGTGGACGTTACAATTATGACATCTAGGAGAAGTCGGGTTTTGGTTGCCATACCTGACGACTAAATGTCAATATTTCACATCAATATGACGTTGACTTGAGACGTTGCCTTAACGTTGGATTTTGGTTAGTTAATGCCACAACCTAAAACTAACAAAAGACCAATGTCTAATGATGTCAGAATTTGACGTTGGGTGGACGTTACAATTATGACATCTAGGAGACGTTGGGTTTTGGTTGCCATACCTGACGACTAAATGTCAGTATTTGACATCAATATGACGTTGACTTGAGACATTGGCTAGACGTTGGATTTTGGTTAGTTAATGCCACAACCTAAAACTAACACAAGATCAATGTCTAATGATGTCAGAATTTGACGTTGGGTGGACGTTACAATTATGACATCTAGGAGACGTTGGGTTTTGGTTGCCATACCTGACGACTAAATGTCAGTATTTAACATCAGTATGACGATGGCTTGAGACGTTGGCTCGACGTTGGATGTTGGTTAGTTAATGCCACAACCTAAAACTAACAAAAGATCAATGTCTAATGATGTCACAATTTGACGTTGGGTGGACGTTACAATTATGACATCTAGGAGACGTTAGGTTTTGGTTGCCATACCTGACGACTAAATGTCAGTATTTGACATCAATATGACGTTGGCTTCAGACGTTGGCTCAACGTTGGATTTGGTTAGTTAATGCCACAACCTAAAACTAACAAAAGATCAATGTCTAATGATGTCAGAATTTGACGTTGGGTGGACGTTACAATTATGACATCTAGGAGACATTGGGTTTTGGTTGCCATACCTGACGACTAAATGTCAGTATTTGACATCAATATGACATTGGCTTGAGACGTTGGCTCAACGTTGGATGTTGGTTAGTTAATGCCCCAACCTAAAACTAACAAAAGACCAACGTCTAATGGTGTCAGAATTTGACGTTGGGTGGACGTTACAATTTTGACATCTTGGAGACGTTGGGTTTTGGTTGCCATACCTGACGACTAAATGTCAGTATTTGACATCAATATGACGTTGACTTGAGACATTGGCTAGACGTTGGATTTTGGTTAGTTAATGCCACAACCTAAAACTAACACAAGATCAATGTCTAATGATGTCAGAATTTGACGTTGGGTGGACGTTACAATTATGACATCTAGGAGACGTTAGGTTTTGGTTGCCATACCTGACGACTAAATGTCAGTATTTGACATCAATATGACGTTGACTTCAGACTCTGGCTTGACGTTGGATTTTAGTTAGTTAATGCCACAACCTGAAACTAACAAAAGATCAACGTCTAATGATGTCAGAATTTGACGTTGGGTGGACGTTACAATTATGACATCTAGGAGACGTTAGGTTTTGGTTGCCATACCTGACGACTAAATGTCAGTATTTGACATCAATATGACGTTGGCTTGAGACATTGGCTAGACGTTGGATTTTGGTTAGTTAATGCCACAACCTAAAACTAACAAAAGATCAATGTCTAATGATGTCAGAATTTGACGTTGGGTGGACGTTACAATTATGACATCTAGGAGACGTTGGGTTTTGGTTGCCATACCTGACGACTAAATGTCAGTATTTGACATCAATATGACGTTGGCTTGAGACGTTGGCTTGACGTTAGATTCTGGTTAGTTAATGCCACAACCTAAAACTAACGAAAGATCAACGTCTAATGATGTCAGAATTTGACGTACTGTGGACGTTACAATTATGACATCTAGGAGACGTTGGGTTTTGGTTGCCATACCTGATGACTAAATATCAGTATTTGACATCAATATGGCGTTGGCTTGAGACGTTGCCTTAACGTTGGATTTTGGTTAGTTAATGCCCCAACCTAAAACTAATGAAAGATCAACGTCTAATGATGTCAGAATTTGACGTTGGGCGGACGTTACAGTTATGACGTCTAGGAGACGTTGGGTTTTGGTTGCCATACCTGATGACTAAATGTCAGTATTTGACATCAGTATGATGTTGGCTTAAGACGTTGACTCAACGTTGGATTTTGGTCACTTTGCAACACAACCTAAAAACAACAAAATATCAACGTCAGCTGATATCGCTATTAGACGTCAATTTAACGTTGTCTTTAGACGTTGGCTCGACGTTGAATTTTTGTCACCCGACGTCGTAACCTAAATCTAACCAAATACCAACGTCTTATGACGTTGTGTGCCTGCTGGGTAGTTTTGTGAGGATTTGAACTGACAATTAAACTTACAAACTTGTTAACACCCTTTCATGATTGCCAACAGCTGCAAACTAAAAGCGTGAAAGCTGTAGTAGATTCAGATTCACACCTCTGTGAGTGAGGTAGTTTCATTCCTGTTGCAGAGACAGGAATTAGAATCTGTTTGAGTAATGTGTGGGCGTCAAAACGAAAGCGCAGGCGTTCACCTATTATGTGTACATCCGGCGATAGATTGCACATCCATTGATTCACGCAGGAGGAAACAAAAAAGTTAAATTAGAAATTTTCCACATTGCAACACATTGCACAAAATGAGCAGATGGTCTCAAATGCAAATCCTTTTTTATGAAATCAAACTGAACAAATTGCACTCATGCATGCAGCTTCCTGAACTCTTCGGTAACCTTTTCCAATCAAACACAGTATTTTTTAAATAAATAAATAAAAAAAAGCAGTTTTAGTACAAACTCTGTGGTCATAAGTCTTGTTTTTGAAGGAATATAATTCTTTAGCAAATTTTGTCTTGTAGTTTTATGCATTAATATACAAAATACACAGGAAATTATGCACACAATAAATGCATTATAATATTCAGTATTCAGACATAAAATGTAGTTATTTTATTTCTCATTCACCATCATTTACAGCATCTGTCTGAATGTTTGCATAGTATGTTTGTCTCACAAATGAGACCACAATAAGAGTTGTTGCTGACAGTGAACTCCATTTTTGTGCTGAATGAGCAATGTAGATGTGGAGATAACCCACAGTACTTTCCTGATTGTTTTCTCATCTCTTGTGACTGCCCTCTTTCAGCCCTCTTTATGAGAGAGGAAACTTTTCCATCAAACTCAACAATCTCACTCATGCTGATGCAGGAAGATACAGCTGCTACATCAAACCCTCACATGAACAGAAGAAGATACAGCTGATCATCAACGGTGTGTGTTTTAATTTAAAAAGTTTTATAAAATCTGAATACTACAAGTGTTTGATTAAATACTAATGTTCCAGTCTGAATGCTGCTGTATATAAATACTAGACAGATCAGTTGTGTTTATCACATTGCAGTAATGTTGTTTTTTACTGTTTTGTTGCAGAATCAACATTAGAAACAGGACACAAACCCTGTGATCAAGAAAACCAAGCAGTAGATCCAGGAGAAGACAGTGTTTGGAAATCAGGGCTTTTGCTCTGGGTTTGCATTGTAGTAGCTTTGTTATTATAGGGATTAAAGCCACTTCCATCCTACTTCACTTGATCCTTGTGTTTTTGACTTTGGTTGTTTCATAGTTTCTCCCCTGACCATCACCTGCTATTTGGATTACTTTTTTGTGTTCCCCTGAGACATTGTTTTTTTGCTGGTGTTTGACCCTGCCTGTTTGTTTTTTTGTTTTTTTTTTTTAATTGTTTTGCACTTGAATCCCCTACTCCTATCCCTACACCTTTAACACTGATTATTCAGGTAGGCAAGGCCGCATTAACCATTGGTCTAGGCGGGGCTGAAGAACCGGGGCCCGAGCAAGGAGGGGGCCCGTGATTGGCTGTGGAGTAGATTGACTAACCATTGGTAGCGCCGACCACCAAAGCCCCACCACGCCCCCCATATATTAGCGCTATTAGCAGCTTTTCCGTAAATTCCATGCATTACAGGTGCATTCACGCCATATCGGAATTCCTGTAATTACGAGGTTCCAACTTGTAAAAAGCATCCACGTCCTCATAGAACTCGTAATTGCAACTTGTGAAATGGGAGTCTTCTGATAGCTTCGACTTGTACCACATGACCGCTGTACCATCTGACCAACGTAGGCTCTATTTAGGTGCTGATAGTGTTGCCATAGAAAAGCTTAATTCCGAGTCTGCGGACATGAACAGCTCCGAGTAGAACGTCACGTGTTGTCATCTCAAAATTACGGTAATTACGATATGGTGTGAGGCAGCATACCATTAGAGAAAACTTCGCGTTTGAATTTGGTTTACAAATGCATTTATTCTATATTTTACTTTTGAACGATCTGTGCACATATCTCAGGTGATCGCTGCACCTGATGTCCGCATCCACCTCTCATCACTTCGTTCTGGCATAATCTGGAAATGGTACACAATAGAATTTATCTTCAATAAGTAAAAATGTCAGCTTTTCTAAAAACAAAGGGGGCTATCTGAAAAAAATTAGAAGAGGGGAAAACATGAATTAGTCAAATCCCCATCTATTTTACTAAAGTTGTGGAATACCAAGTGGACCGGGCTCATGGAGCAGATAAAAACACAGCGTCATCGTTCCCACAGATTTAAGTTTAGTTTGATTATAAACTTGCTGGATGTATAGCCTATTGCTTTTTTTTGTTTGAACAACGTATATTCGCCTATGGGTTGAGAGATAACCTGGTTGAAATATGTAAATCATTTTGTGCGTCATGATGTAGGCTAAGCCTTTTATTTAAATGCATATTAAACGTTGTGGTTTAAAGGGGTCATTGGATGCCCATTTTTCACAAGTTGATATGATTCTTTAGGGTCTTAATGAAAAGTCTCTAATATACTTTGTTTAAAAATTCTCAATGGTTTTGTAAAACAACACCCTTTTTACCTTGTCAAAATCAGCTCTGCAAAAATCATCTCATTCTAAGGGGTTGTTCCTTTAAATGCAAATGAGCTCTGCTCACCCCGCCCCTCTCTTCTCTCTGTGGAAAGAGGGTTTTGTTTACATTAGCCGCGTTTAGCCGCTAAACTTCTTAACTACCACGTTATAAGGAAAGACGATCGCAAAGATTCATTAAAAAAATGCTTATACTCACTTCTGCTGTAAGTGAAGCTGGATCATGAATGATTCACGCCAACATAGACGGATATATGTAGATCGGGAGGCGCATTCCACTCACAAACAAACATAATCTACTGCATCTTCAGCGGCTCAGATGTCAGGAGTAAATGATGACCACTATGTTCATTATTACATCCAGTAACACAACACCTCAATCACTCAATCGGAGATATTCTTGTCTAACTTACATCCCTGCTCCAGCATCGAAACAAGGAAAGTTACTGGACTGTTACAGCTGGTCTGAGGTAAGAGCTCATGTCAATCAACTATTGTGGGAGCGGCCTCTGTGGGTGTGACTCCACACCGACAGGCATCTGAGAATGGCTCGATTTGAAAAAGGGGATATTATTTTTACAGATTAATTAAAAACCACTGCATGGATTTTTATCATTATAGGGTAGATTTGTACATACACTGCCAACACACATTAACAACATGAAAAAGTGAGCTTAGCATCCGATGACTCGTTTAAAACAAATTTAACTGTTCAAAGACATTAAGCAGCAAGCCTTGCAGTAAGTCATAGCCCCGGGGCCCAGTGAGGTCTTAATGCGGCCCTGCAGGTAGGGTAAGGAAAGTCAAATGTAGCCTAAACCATGAAGTACTCACCCGCTCGCAGGTTGAAGTTCTTCAGGATAATGTAGAAGACTCTTGTGGTTGTTCTTGTTTGAGGCTCAGTTTGTAATTATAAGAAAAGTCTCATGGGAGGCAATCATAACAATAAAAACTCACACCCTATTATTTATAATATCAAATAACTACCTAAAACTAAACCTATTAGAAAAACAAACACTTGAACATACATCAGAGTGATAAAATGATTTAAAATGACAATAAGCATATTTGGGAATTATGAAAATTATGTTATTTGATATTTTCATGATTTATTTACATGGAGAGGATGGGGTTTACTACCTATACTGCAGCCAACCAGAGATCAAAATGTTATGATTCACATTTCAGGACGTATGATGTATGTTTACGTTGACCTCTATATACTGTACAAAATACTCAGGGAAAGTCACAAACGTGCTCTTTGCCAATTTGAATGTCAAACAGGGTACTTTTGAAATGTATTTAAGAAATGGTGTTTAAACAACAGGATAAATTCAACTGAGCAAAACTGTTTAAGATATTAGCCTTGTTTTGAATTAAGTCGTTAAGTATTTTTTTGTTTGTTTATCGTGTTAAATTACAAATCTTTCTACCACTCCAAGTAAGGAGACTCTTTCTGAGTTGTATAGTACGTTTGTCTCTGTTGTGTGGCCCCCTCTACTGGAGAAAACATATAGGCCTATACATACACATTGTTTAAATCACGAAAATATTTAGTTATCAACAGGAAAATATTTCTTAACTTTTGTTTCATATGCATTATCATATATAGACAAAGAAATGTATAAATAAATGTGAAAATAAATAAATGTATTTTGTATGTTGTAATGTAGTTTATTGAGATGTATTGGGTTTCATTCATATTTCATATTTTTATTTATTTATTTGTTTATTTTGCAGCGTTGCAGTTTCACAGGGGATGCTAATAATACATAAATCCATCTTTCGAGCTGGTTCTTTTTAGTGAACTGAATCGGTCTGAATCGTCTGAAACAGTTCGGGGCTCGGACAGCACAAACTTACATTGAATCAAAACTCACCTTCAGAGTTCAGACGTGCCTTTCACACACTGACTCACTCTGATGAGCCAAAATACAGGAGTATCTGATCCTGTGGTGCTGTTTTTTGCCGACTCATTCAGCGGTTTCTCCAACGGTCACTGAATAGTTCGGATTTGGACTAAAGACCATTAGCAGTGAAATGCGCATGCGTGAACCGAGCACTCGGATGAAGGGGTGAAATTAAGGGTTTTATGGATTCTCACTGTTTATGTAAAAAGGTAAGGTGATTAAGACTATTCACTTGATATGCTTTAGACAGGTAAAATTATTGGGTGCTTTAATAATATTGTGTATACCTTTCATGATTACGTAAACAAACCGGTGTGAACCAATTCACTGAAACAAACTATTCGAAAGAACAAGTTTGCGAAATTAAATTGTATTTCCTTGCTTGAGTGAGGTTCTGGATTATGCATAGTATGATGTAAGTAATGTTACATTTCTTGCATGGGCTGATTGTTTCGGTTCATAAAACCTCGATATATTGCCCTGGTGAGAAAAACAGCATATGCTGGTAGGTATGTTTTGATGCTGGGATGCTGGTTAGGTATGTTTTGATACTGGTTTAAGCTGGTCCTTTGCTGGTTGATGCTGGTTATTGACCAGCAACATGACCAGCATAAACCAGCTAAGGACCATCTTAAACCAGCATCAAAACATACCTACCAGCACATGCTGTTTTTTTTCACCACGGTGGAGCCACGGGTATTCATTTTGTGTTCCCTGATATGTTTTTTTTGACAGTTGCCTGTTGCCACTGACTAGCATTTTATAAATCACATAAAATATGATTGGATTCAAATCATATTCTATTGGGAAAAAATACTGGATGACCTTAGGGTGAGTAAATTAATCAAGTTTTCATGTTTTGGGAGAACTAACACATTTGGCAAGTGCTAAATGTGCACTAAATGTGTAGATCTAGTGAACAATGAAAGCAGACATACTGCAGTGCTGTTCTTTCATTTGAGGTTTAGACTGTGAGAACTTTATAAACATAAAGGTACTGGAAAAACACTGCACTCATTTCACACTTAGACCACCACTCTAGACAAAGGTGAGAGCCGTTAGTTGTCAAGTGCCAAAGCCAGTGAAACATTGTTTGGTTTTGGTTTAGTACTTTAGTTTAGATTGTAGAGTTGAAAATAACACTAGTAGCCTGGAATGAAATAGTCTGTTTATTATTTATAAATTCATCATTACATATTAATTTACCAATTTTGACATCAGTACATTACCAAATACAAATCTGAGGTGCGACTCAAACCAGGCCATTAAAAAAAAAAAAACAATTTTGACTTTTTCTTCTTTATTTTTAGCTTAATTAGATTTGTGATGAATCTGGAAATGCTGCTGTGTGTCTGTGTTCATACAGTCACACAATCCTAATTAATCAATAGCGACATTATCAATAGTATTAATGCTAACTAAGTGCCCACTTCCATATTTTATGCACATTATCAGGATATTATTACATGTTTAACCTAAAGAAAAACATAAAATTATAGCTGTTGGTTAAATAAAATAATTGTGATTAATATCATGACTTTCCAAGTCTTTAAAAAGCAGAATGAAGGATAGGTAATATCAAATGTAGTCAAATTGAACTTATTTATTTATTTATTGTTGCTTTCATTAGTATATATATTTTTCGTTTTACATTTTTCTCCAGATTTTTTAGGGTTGAACATCAAGAAGTATAAAATCAATCATACTCATGTGTTGATGACTTCGGCAGGTTAAGTACAGCATAGGTGCTGTTGGTTTGGCTGGACTAAATATTTTTATGCCGCTTGGAAAAATTCACCATGGCACAATGAAAGAGCAATATTAGCATTTTCAGCTACAGCTGAAAGAAATGAAGTCTTACAGAACACTATTGTACGTGTCATTAAGAATCCTCAATAATAATCTGGACAGAAATTAATTTTAGTAATAAGGATGGATTTTTTAAAGTGTAGATGGTCCTGATGCAGTTCTTTAACTTGCTGCTGTTGATCAGCGTTGAGTTGTTGTGATTGTTTCGCAGACCTTCTGTTTCCACCAAAAACATTTAATCATCCTAAAATGGAATAATTTTTCATAATCAGTATTTACAAAAGGTTGGAAGGTTGTATTATTATATCTAGATGTCTATGTCACATAAATCACATAAATAATAAAAACATAAGCATACATAAAAGCATGCATTTAAAAGCATACATAAAGAATATTTACATATTTCATTAACTTCAGCTGCCTATGGAGAAAAGCATCAAAGCGATATTTTTACCAATCAGCAGAATGAGCAGAAACCCGTTCATCAGCGCAGATATGATGATGATGATAATCTGATATTGTGTCTGATTCTGATCAATAATCTCCACCACTGTATGATTGTGACACTCAGTTAGTTGAGCTGATTCTGTAATGAAAGTGTTCACAGTCTGTTACTGTAACAACAACTGTTGCTGTTAGTGCAGTGATTGCAGATTTGTAGCACTGAAAACAGTGATCATATATTATACAATTGTGACCATGAACCACAAAACCAGTTAGTCATAAGGGTCTTTTTTTTTTAAATTGAGATTTATACATAATCTAAAAACATGAATAAATATGTGTTCCATTGATGTATGGTTTATTGGGATAGGACAATATTTGAGATGCAAGTATTTGGAAATCTGGAAAATACTGAACAAAATCGCCTTTAAAGTTGTCCAAATGAAGTTCTTAGCAATGTATATTACCAATCAAAAAAAGTTTTGATATATTTATGGTATTAAATTTACAAAATATATTCATGGAACATGATCTTTACTTAACATCCTAATGAATTTTGGCACAAAAGAAAAATCCAAAATTGTGACACATATAGTGTATTGTTGGCCATTGCTACAAATATACCTGTGCTACTTATGACAGGTTTTGTGGTCCAGGGTCACAACTTATAAATATAATTATGTTTTCATAAGTATCTAAAACATTAAAGCAGTAAATAACATGTATGTATGTATGTAAGTAGTGTTCATGTCTTTATCACTGCAAGAGCAAATAAACTCACCATTAAAGTGCAGTCTGGTGCTGTTGCTGAGTTTTGGAGGTGTGCCTGTTTTCATACAGTAATAAACTCCTAATTCATCAGCAGTCACATTATTTATAACCAGGCAATGTTTAAACTGCACTGAATCCCACATAGCAAATGTTTTCTGGCCCAGCTCCGGGCCACACAATCCCTTTTCCCTCGGCCCAAGTAGCGCAAAGAATGACGGCCCTGAAGTGGCCCAGAACTGGATTAATGACAAGGGCCACACATGGGCCATAACCAGCCCGCATCTCAGCCAGTTAATCACCCTTAACTGGCCCTGAACTGGGCCAAAACAGGTTTAATTATTGGTACCAATTCTCAGCCACAAGTTAACCATATGAACACCACCCTTTAACCAGAAACCCCAAAACTGAGCCATAACCAAGCCTAATCTTACCCAAACCATGTGCACAAATAAGTCACAAGAAAATTCAATTCTCAAAATTAGTTTATTTAACAATAATGAACAAGTTACACAATTGTGTAACTGTGTGAATGCAATTTTATTTAGTACATTCAAAGCATACCATCTTATTACCACTTCAAAAAAGTACAAAAATGTACAGTTGTAATTTCAAAATCAAACAGTTGCTTACTTATTGCAGGAATGCAGAACCCCTCAAAAAACAAACAAACAAACAAAAAAGAATTGTGTAACTGTGTGAATGCTATTTTAGTTGCCTGAACAGCCATGTACAAAATTTTTCAATTATAACTAAAAAAAAAATCTACTAGTGAATCTAACACTGAAATCTAAACAAATTATAATGTAATTTTACTCTCAACAAACAGAGAGCATATTAAAGTAATTACTTAAAACAAACTAAAACACCAGAATGTTTGTATGTGTGAGGGAGAAAGTTATCCTATTTAGGACTGTCCTCAGGAAGTGAAGTACAGCTCTGAAGCCCCTCTTTTCTCCTCAAGCGCTCTCTCCTTCCTCCATCTCTATCAGGAGCAAGCTGAAGCCATCTTTGTATATTTGCTTCTATCTCCTGATCAGTGGCATGTTGTGTCAGACGATGTTTTCTCACGGCAGCTAAAAGACAAAATACAAAATTAATAATATAAAAATGTATTAATACATTAGAAACATTCATCCACCTACTATAAATAATTTTGGATAACAATTTAAAATAAGGTTGCTTCAGTTAGATTTTATACAGGAAATTAGTTCTTATGTGGCACTATCGAATGCTTGTACTAACTAGCTTGTCAGAGTTTGACAACAGTATTTTGACAAACAAGACCATTTTAGCGAACAAAAACCTTAAAAATGTTTAGATATGAAAACTGTGGAGTAACCTATGCACTGTTTAAGTACTGATAATGTAACACATTCAAACCATAACATCTTATTACCACCTCAAAAAAGTGCATTTAATTTGAAAACATACTGGTCTGTCTTAAACAATTGCTTACTTATTGCATTGGTTAATGTAACTAACAATGACCTCCTACAAATACCAAATGCATGTATTTGTAGCATTAGTTGTATAGAAAATTATGTACAAATTAACATTTAAAAAGTATATTATAATACTGTTAAATAACAGTTGTAGAAATTGAAGTACTGGACATAAAAAAAAATACTTAGATTGTACAGTTTTAAATAAATTAATTCTTTTTTTTTTTTTTTAAAGTGGTCATGCTCACTACAGACTTACCAAGAACAACGTTCCGTAACTGCAAGCTTTTAAAGCTGATCTTCCCATTTACTCCACGCATATTTATATTCCTGGCCAGCGAATTTGTTATTGTTGCTGTCATTATTCTCCAAACTCCATCCCTGGTGTCCGTCCCACCTTTCATTGCCAACATGCTTATCTGTGAATTAACATTTAATTTAATCATTGTTAAAATAAAACAGCAATTATCCACTAAAGGTATAGTTCAAAAATGTAAATTATGTCACAATTCACTCACCTCCACTTGTTCCAAGCCTGTATGAGTTTCTTCCTTCTGTTGAACATAGGAGAAATTTTGAAAAATGTTGGTAACCAGACAGCAGATGGTAACCACTGGCTTCCATAATATTTTTTACCAATGTTACCTTCGACTCTAGTTACCAACATTCCTCAAAATGTCTTCTTTGTGTTCATCAAAAGAAACCCACTCATACAAGCTTAAAAGTAAATGATGAGTAAATTTTTATGTGAACTTCATTAAAGAACAAGAACAGGCATATATATTAAAACAAAACAGTTGTGCATTTATACATCTATATCTGAAGTATAACTGACTTACCAGCTGCTTTTGAAAGTCAGGAAATTTCCTCAGTCTCTCCTCCAAGTTTTGCAGAGACTGAAAATCAGCTACTGGCAGTAGGTTTGATTCAATACCTATGTCTTCTTCACTGACAGATTTTAGACCCTGAACTGTCCTATAGATTATCTTCATTTGGTCCATCATGATCTCTTGATTTGTGAGAATGTTACGCAGGAGGGCTGAAACAAAAGCAAGAAACTAAAATGAACCACTTAAATCCATATGGTACACAAGATGTAAAAGTGGTACACAATAGTATCACATTTCCCAATGAACAAATACTTACAAGTATCAAGAAAAGCTTGAGGTCTTAATGGTCCATGTGGCTGGTGGTAAACATTCCCTCTCTGATGCAGATCAGGGGAAGTGCAGGTTTTCTGCAGTGTGTCAGGGGGAGTATGTCCTCTTTCAAACAAGTCAGGAGAAATACAACTTCTCTGATTCGGGTCAGGAGAAGTGTGGACTGTCTGAAACGGGTGAGCAGTTGTGTGGCTTCTCTGAAGCGGATCAGGGGAACTGCGGCCTCTCTGAAACAAGTCAGCAGTTGTGTGGTTTCTTCGAAGTGGATCAGAGGAAGTCTGGCCTCTCTGAAACGGCTCAGCAGTTGCAGCATTTCTCTGTTGTGTAGGGGAATTGCGGCCTCTTTGAAATGAGTCAGCAGTTGTGTGGTTTCTCTGAAGCGGGTCAGTGGAAGTGTGGACTTTCTGAAACAGCTCAGTAGTTGTGCGGCTTTTCTGAAGCGGATCAGGGGAATTGCGGCCTCTCTGAAATGAGTCAGCAGTTGTTTGGCTTCTTCGAAGTGGTTCAGAGGAAGTCTGGCCTCTCTGAAACGACTCAGCAGTTGCACCATTTCCCTGTTTTGAATCAGGGGAAGTGCGGCCTCTCTGAAGCAGGTCAGGTGGAGTGCAATCTTCGTAAAACAAGTTGGGAGAAGTACAGCCTGTGTGGAATCTCTGAAGTGGGTCAGGGTTAATGTGGCTTCTTTTAAGTGGATCAGCAGTTGCATGGTTTCTTCGAGGCAGGTCAGAATGTGTGTGGGTCCTCTTGGGTACATTAGAAGTATGATGACTTTGGGAATTAGGAAGGGCATTTGGTAAACTATGTGGGGGTTTGCAGAAAGATAGAACAGATCATTTTAGGCATTTCACAAGTTAAATTCATCAGTTACCTTACTCAAAATAACAACAACTGATACTGCCTACAATTTTGTCGCTTTTGATTTGGCCAACACAGACTTCTGAGTGGATCCAGTCTTCTGCATCCTTTGGGAGTCAGAAGAAAATGAGTGAAAGATCTTTGGAGCACTAGGCAGTTCTTCTGGTCTGTTCAGAGAAAGAGAGAGAAGCTAAATGTAATATATTAGAAATAAGTAAACAAAAAAGAAAATCTATGGAAAGTTACCTTTTCTTTGCATTATCTTTTGAACGATCAAAACAGATTTCTTCATCCTCATCTTCTCCAGGAAAAAGTATGTTCTTTGGGCTAAATAATCACTTTGTTACTTACATATGTGCCACACGTTACAATACACCAACTAAATGTAATCACAAATTATAAATAAAGACAACTTACTTTCTTCTTCGTTTGGCTTTAATTGGGGAATCCTCTCCATCTGTTGCAAGGTCTGTGTGTTCAACAGCTTCAGGTAGTTTTAATCTTGCCTCACTGTAACTGTCTGCAAAAGATTACAATAAGTAGCAGTTGGCTGCCCTTTTCAATACTTGATTTTATGACTTGGTATTTATATAAAAAGTTGTTTTAACACTCAAATAAGGCCAACATATCAGAAACGTCTTAAAACACAATCTATAAAGTAATACTTACTCGATGTAAATATAATTCTGACCCTGTGTGGAGTCCATCCTTTCCCAGGTTGTTCCTTATTTTTTGTGGCTTTTACAACGTCCACTTTATTTGGTGGCCACATGCATTCATTTTCACTGACCCAATTGGAAGGCACCACTTCTACTTCATTTGTTGTTTCAAAAATCACAATGTGATACATTGTCTAAACAAAAAAGTGTAATTTAGTGCTTTGTGTATCTTTTTAAAATAATCTGCAGGAATACATTTGAGTGGATAATGTGAGAAGAGAGACTATTTTTTGGAACTGTAATTGCACACAACATGTACCGCTGTTACAAGGAGAGTAAAAAAAAAAAATTAATACAGATTTACTGGACCCATAAACAACTACATGATACCAAAAAAAATTATCATGTACCATGTAAATCAATAGCTGCAGTGTGGTTTGTTTAAATGCAGCAAAGGTATAACAACAAACTTGTCATGAAATGGCAGCCTGACATACTTTTTCACACTCTCCGCTATCTGGAAATGTTTCACAGTCATAGACAAGTTAGAAACCATGAAGATGCCTAACTCCCTAGAGTCAAAAGGGTATTCAAAGAATGCTTCTTGGCATCTGTATTCCCTACCTACAAAATATTCCACTCCACTATCAACAATAATATTTTCAACCAAAACAAACCTGTTCTTTATTTTGATGCAGGAATCTCTATTTGTAGTTTTGATAACTGCACCATCCATGGACAACACTTTAAACTGTTTTACTTCTCCCGTGAAAAACTGTGGTACTGGTCCTTCAGTATGTTCCAATTTATAATCTTTGGATGTCTGTGCATTAAGATTACAGTTGGAACTGGCTTCATCAATTTCAGACAACCTGCGGATCACTTGTGTCAACGGATTACGTGGGCCTCTAACTAATTTTTTAAGATGACCCAAGAAATTCTCATACGGAAAAGATGAAAATAAGTCCAAATTACCATGGATTTTTACATCTTCACATAGATGCACCAAACCATGAAAATTGTAAACTAAAAATTCTGGTCCATATAGCTGACCAAAATGTTCAACAAAAGATGCCAAAAGAGAATTGGCCAGATTGTTCATCGTCCAGCAATATTCTGAACTCAGTAATATGAATACACCAACTGACAAAAGCATGAAATTGTCATATATTTGAGACTTTAGCACACCCTTCAGTGCAACAGGCCCAGTGTACAGCAGGAACTGGCGAAACTCTGTGGCCTTCCACCTACTTCTTTCAGCCAGTGTACGTGGTCTTCTAGTGAACTCTGAAGGAATGTAATCCCTCAAAGAAAGCAGTCTCTCTGAAATCAAGGAAGCTTGACTGCTTGACATACGACAACGCAGGGGTCCAGGAGGACACATCCACAAATCAAGCAGACGCCTCATAACCCCTAAACATACTAAGTGCATGTAATCGTAAGGGAAGCTGGCAACCATGTCAATATTAAGGTCAGCCAAAGGTGAGTGTTCATGGTGGTGTTCTGCATCTGTATTTTGTCTAAAGCATTCATCAGTTCTACGTCTTGCACTTAAATCAGGGAATGTCATTCGATGTCCTATACGGACACCAGTTTGGTGACACTTGTCACATCCATGGTATGCACAGTGTGATTTCACACCTTTGACAAAAGCTCGGGCTGGGGTGTCACATACAACAGAGCAGATGTTCAAAAAGAACCTCTTTCCCTGATAAACAAACCCACTGCTCAGTGACTTTAATTCACTCACCAGATGTTGCAAATACTCTGACAAGGACTTTGGTTTAGTGTTGCCACAAAAAAGACCAATCAGCACTGGTTTCTCGCTGTACCCCTGCAACATACCTAGAATGGGCCAAAACTGAGTACTACTACTTTTGAACAGGGGTAGACCGTCAAAATTCAGCTGTAATTTAAATGAGTGTCTGTCTGGGACAACAGACCACACCTTATTCAACAGTCCATGAAATGAGTTTAGTATTCCGAAGTAGTGAAACAATCCACCTGATAAAGTTTCTATGTTGTATGTTGTTTTTGTTTTAAGTAATGTTCGCCCATCTTTTGGCAGAGAGGGATGGTGAACTTGTAAAATGCAAAGCAGAGCTGATAATGCAATCAGGGGAATGCTAAATTCAGTGGCCCAGTCAGCAATAGAATCCCTCAAGTCATCAATAGTGTCACTGCATGCATCACTATGATCCATTTCCTCCTCATCAGACACAAACCTATCCTTTGGAATCTGCTCATCCCCTCCATCTCTGCTGCCCTGCAACTCCTCCTCAAACCATATAGAAGTTTCATCATTAAGACTCTCTGCATAACTTCTTTCAAAGTCTTGACTACTCCACTCAGTATCTATTGACTGTATTAGTTCATCAACTTTTTTTAATGCCCGTCTTCTCACATTGCTCCTCTCATTGTAACTCCAATTACCCTCCATACCAACAGTCTGTCTCAAATTTCTTGTTCAAGCACAGTCCTGTAGGAGAAGAAAAAAAAAAGATTAACATTGAAGATGCCTATTTAACTATTTAAGATTTACCTATATATGATAATACTGTAGCTCTAAAACTGTTTTATTAATAATTTTGTTAGATCATGGAATGTGAGTGCTTCTAGGCCAGAGGTTCCCAGCCTTTTGTTTTTTAAGTAATTGTAATTTAATTGTTTTTAATCAATCAATTTATATCCACATCTAAATATTTTAAATATTTAATTATTTTATCCATAATTTTTACATTCCCTTTTATTTCATAGGATAACACTAGCCATTTGTATGGATGATCTCCCGGTTCAGTTTTGCCGTAAGTGGCCAATTGTTCATGACATTCCTACTTGTGACCTCTAAACATTACCCAGGTTAAGAACTATTGTTTTAGACAACAATGAAATTCATGTGATTCATTTAATTCTTTCAGTGTAGTTATTTTATTAACTACACTGAAAGTTGTTTAGAAAAGGGGCCTGTCCAAATTTACCCAAAATCCTACAAAGTCTAAAGAAAAAACTCAAAAATTCAAGAATCGACAGGTGATTCTAAACATGCATGCAAAGTTAAGGAGATCAGACCACAGCTGGTGCTATAAGTCAGAAACATTAAAAAATATATAATATACTAATATAGTACAGAAGTGTAAACTCTGGACCAGTAGATGATGCTGACCTTGTAGCGATCCTCCTCAGCAGCCAGCTGCATTCGTAGTCCCTCATTGGTTTTGATCTGCTCTCTTAGCTTCACCTCGATCTTTGTGAGCTCATCAGTTACCATGCTGCTGTTGGGGAAAATTCATTTATGGGTGATTTTTGCATGCTTACGTGACAAACTTGTGTGTAAGGTGTGGGGAAAACAGCAGGTGGTAAAGTGCTGATCAGACTCCTGGGTAAAAAAAGGGCCTCTGTGCCTTATAGGGAACAACTGGGAACTGGGGACCCCACGTCCGCTATGAAGCTGACCCCAGGGGTCAGAGAAAGCATAAATATGTATAGGGAATGCTGAGAAGGGATGATCTATAGAGTTGTTTTTGCAGGTTTTCTTTCCTTATATGACAGCACGGGCTGTTTTTAGTATGTAACCTTGGGTGTGCAAAGAGATATAAAGCGGAGACGATAACTCCCTCCTTTGTCACACTCAGCAGGGCGCTGTATCTGTTTGACTGTGAACCTTTCTTGCAAGAAATAAACCTTTAAAACGCAGCTGCGCAATTTGTCTTTATTGATCGAGAGCCTCAAGCAAAGATTTTTGCCACAACAATTTGGCGTCAGAAGTGGGATTCCTTGGCTGTGTCTTCTGACCTGACAGCGGACCGGTGACCGTAATCCTGAACAATAGACGTTCAGCCCTAACCCCAACTAGGATTCAGGGAGAGAGGGGCCGCTCCGCCGGGGGCCAGGAGAGACACCACTGGAATCAACAAAACGAACAAGGCCTCCACTGGGACTCTCGGTAAGAGACAAATTGATTTTCTTTTTCTTTGGGGGGAAAAGTGTCAATAGATAAATTTAGGGAAGGGGGGAACGAACCATACTGACAACTGGCAAGAGGTTACACTGACGGCAACCGTGGGGGTTGTAGCAGTAGGTGTAACAGGTCTGTGCGAGACGAGATACACTGACGGCAACCGTGGGTTTCTAAAGGTGCACGAGGGTTAGAGTCCCGCACCCGAGAGAAAACGAGAGGTTGTAGCAGTAGGTGTATTGATCGCAACCCTGCAGCAAGAGGCTTCGAGGGTAGACCAGAAGCAGGAGCTTCAAACCCAGCCAGTCTTGGGTGAAAGATTGGGCCTGTCGGAGACGTCTGACAGGATTTGTAGGCGCCGAAAAGCGGTCAGAGTCAGTATGGGGAAGTCCCAGAGTAAATTTGGGAAATATGACACACCGACGTTTGCTCAGATGAGAAAGTCGGCGGGTGAAAAGTGTATGCTTGACATAGAGAAGTTGATTAAGTATCATGAGTTTCCGAGGGAGGGAACCTTGAGTGTAGCGAAGCTGAAAGCGGTAAAGGAGTCAGTAAAAGAGGGCAGCGAGATGCCGAAAAAGTGTTGTGCAAGGCATGTGTGTAAGGAATGTGAGGCGACGGTGAACTGTTGGCTCAGGGAGGCAGAGAGGAGAGAAAGAAAAGCTCTGCAGAAAGCTATGGCAGGCAGTAAAATAAAGCCTGAGGGAAAACAAACCGAAATAGGAAAAAACGGACAAAAAAATTAATGAGATGCTAAAAGAAATGAGTGTGAGTGAAGAGAAAATCAGAGAAATAAAAGAAGGAAAAGCACTTGCACTGATTACATGTACTAATCTGTCTGATGTCTCTGTTTCTGAACATGTACCACCGCCATACCATCACTATCCCATGGCCGAGTTACAAGCCCTGAGAGTTGATCCCGACCTCGACTGCTCCCCTCCGAGAAGACCTACAGCACCGCCAGCAGCAGCAGCAGCAGCAGCAGAAGCAGAAGCGCAGTGGGTGACACAGCCAACCGCGCCGGAGGAGAGATTACCCGCGACGCGACCAAAGTCACTGATACTGCAGGGAAAGAGAGCCAGAGAAAATCGGCTGAGGGAGGAAGAAGAAGACTATGCTGATGTGCCCGAAACTCCTCTTTTCGACAACAAAGATGAGGAAGAAGAACTGATGATGCGCAGAACCCCACAAATGAAGAGGAAAAGACCCCTGACGAGACTGACGGTAAAGCGGGAGGAGAAAAACATAACCGCACCGATGATTGAAGTCTCGGGGCCGGACGGGCCTATGATGATCTTCAGACCGTGGACCGCGCTGGAAGCAAGGGAAGCTATGGCACACCTGCCAGACGTGAGCGAGGGGGGCGACAGACTGAGCACAGAACTGCTGAAATTCTGTGAAGAGTTCAGCCCGACCATGACGGAATTGAGGAGACTTCTGCTGTCAAAACTGGGGCCGTCAAACTGGTACAAGATAAGCGGCAGAATGCCAGCAGACGACCACAGACGGAAAAGCAGCGACTGGAATGATGATGACAACGACGGCTACCGAAGAGCCGTAGAGACAGTGGCTGACGTGATAAAAGAGACATTTCCGACACGAGTCGACATGTCAAAGATCAGCAGATGCCGGCAGGAGAAAGACGAGACAGTCGATGATTACTACTGCCGCCTGCACGACGTGTTCAATAAATTCTCGGGGCTGACAGAACCGGCTCACAGAGGGCTGGAGCCCGGCACGTGGGAAAGCCATCTGAGGAATGCATTTCTGGATGGGCTGAAACCTGAGATCACAGAGAAAGTGAAAGTATCCTGCATCGAGTGGAGAGAGGGAAGACTGGCCACGGTGTTGATTCACGCCCGGCATGCTGATGGATTGCTGAGAGAGAAGCGTGAAAAGAAACAGGCCAAGAGTGACAGTGATCTGCGGCTGAGTTTGTCAAAGATCGCGATGGGTGCAGCGAGATACGAACCGCGACGAGAGAAGCGCGAGAACGGGGGCAAAAGAAGGAGTGAAAAGGGCCCAGCGAGGGACTGGCGAAACTCTCGTAAGTGGAGCTGCTGGATATGCGAGACGGACGACCACGACATGAGAAGCTGCTCTAAGTGCTGCGTGTGCAAAAAGGATGGACATTGGGCCAAACACTGTCCGGAGGCGAAAAAGGAGGACAAGTCGGACTGAAGCGAGGAGGATGGGGAGCAGCCGAGGGAAGGAGGAGAGGGCGAGCGGCCACAAGTAAAGGGAAGTGAACATAAATTAATCACACACACATACACATACACTGATATTCTGACTGCTCTCCGCAACGAAGAAAAAGCTTGCTTTTATGTGTCTATGTCCGAAATGAGTGATGAAAACGTTGAAAAACAGTTTGCTATGTATGAGTGTGAGGCGTTTAAAGTAATGCCAAAATACCCATTGATAGTTCAGGGAACAATGATCGATTTCCTGGCCGATTCAGGGGCTACGAGATCAACCGTGCGACCATGTGACTTGCCACGTAAACCAGAGCTAACAGATCATGTTTCTGAATCCATTTGCGCATCAGGGCGCTCTATGTTCGAAAGGTACACAAAACCTTTGATTTGCGAAACAGAAACAGGGAGAGTGTTGAAACATGCATTCCTGTTTTCCAAAACTTGTCCGGTGCCCATTTTGGGGAGAGATCTGATGTGCAAACTGAATTTGAGGCTCATTGCTGATTCCTCGGGTGTCAGAGTAGAGGAGGAGGGGAGTGAGCAATGGAGCTGTTTGCACGAAGAGCCTCAGTGGGTATACGAGTGGCACATCATGAATTATGATTGGGCTGAAATGATGTGCAGAAAAGCAAGAGAATGTATAACAAGCTCTGGGGTGGAAATGATGGCACCTGACGAATTACACTGCACGTCACATGTCGCACTGCAAAGAGATGAAAATTATGAAAAAGATTGGTTTGAGAGAGATGAGACAGAAACTTTGAGTTTTGACAAAATGTTTTGGACAGACAGTGTGTGTGCGTTATCAGCCTGCCTCACAGAAGCACAGTCTAGGCAGTATCAGATGACAGAGCAGACTGTCCCACACTTATCACTAAGCAAGGCCAGAGGGCAGAAATGGTCTGAAGTTGGATTGTTTGTGAAACAGTGTGTTGATGCTGGGGACTGGAGAGAGACAGGGCCTGATTTGCAGCACAGTGAGAGTTTGAAAGCATTTATGGTGACATTTAAATGCGAAGTTGAAGTTGAAAGGGTTGTGAAGCCAATTTTACATGAGCACACTGACTGGGAGAATCAATGCATGGTAAATGTTGACCCCTCAGACATTCATCCAGCGCTGGCAGAAGTGTCATCCCATGTATGGGCTAAACACAAATATGATGTGGGGTTAATTAAGGGATGTGAACCGCTTGTGATCACTCCAAAATCCGATTACAGGCCGTGTCAACATCAATATCCACTCAAAAGAGAGGCTATTGAGGGAATAAGACCAGTGTTTGAGTCCCTGTTGAGGGAGGGGGTGATAGTGCCGTGCAATGATTCCCCAGTGAGAACTCCAATCTTTCCTGTGAAAAAGATTAGAGACAAAGGTCAACCTACAGAGTGGAGGTTTGTACAGGATTTGCAGGCCGTGAACGCAGCCACAAGACAGAGGGCTCCTTCAGTGCCTAATCCTTATACAATCCTGTCACAAATACCGTCAGATGCAAAGTTCTTTTCAGTGGTTGATTTGGCTAATGCATTTTTCAGCGTGCCAGTGGCTAAAGACAGTCAATACTGGTTCGCTTTTGAGTTTGATGGTAAGGGCTATTGTTTTCAAAGAATGGCCCAGGGCTTTGCCGAAAGCCCTACAAAATACAATGAAGCACTGAAAAGAAGTTTGGAACCACTGAGGTTGTCAGAGGGAACTGCGTTGTTACACTATGTTGATGATTTGTGTGTAGCATCGCGAGATGAAGCTACCTGTGTGGCGGACACTGTGACCCTCCTGAAGCATTTGGCTGAGGAGGGCCACAAAGTCAGCTTGTCAAAATTGCAGTTTGCTAAGCAACAGGTGGTATTTTTGGGACATGTCATAACACCTAACAGTAAATCACTTTCTGACAAACGCATTCAGGGCATAAAAGATGTGCCAAAGCCGATCACAAGGAAGCAAATGTTGTCATTTTTGGGAATGTGTTCATATTGCAGAACATTCATCCCCAATTATGCGATTTTGGAGCAACCCCTGCGAAGCCTAACAGTAGGAAAGGGGCTGAAATCCACCGACAAAATTGAATGGACAGCAGAGGCAGAAGAGGCCTTTGTTAACATGAAAATTCAATTGGCACAGGCGCCCGCCTTGGGCCTTCCAAATGGTGATAGGCCGTTTGTACAGATGGTTGATGAAAAGAATGGGTTTATGACTTCTGTGTTGTTGCAACATCATGGGGATAGACTGCGACCTGTGGCTTATTTTTCTAGCAAGTTGGATCCGGTTGCTGCGGGGCTGCCACTTTGTCTGAGGGCGGTGGCAGCTGCAGAGCAGGCCGTGATAGCCTCAAGAGAGTTTGTGGGTTATTCTGACCTAACTTTGATGGCGCCACACGCGGTCACCATGATCTTGCAAGAACAGAAAACATCACATTTGTCAACAGCTAGATGGTTGCGATACCACACAATATTACTAGACATGCCAAATATCACGATTAAGCGGTGTACGACCCTGAATGCTGCGACTCTCCTCCCGACAGAAGGGGACGGGGAGGAGCATCATTGTTGTTTGACGACATTGGAACAAATTTGTACGCCACGTCCTGACCTTTCTGATATGCCACTCGAAAATTGCGACAATGTCCTCTTTGTGGATGGATCTGCGTCAAAGGATCCACAAACAGGCCAGAACAACGTAGGTTACGCAATAACAACTGAGTTCGAAGTTGTGGCTTCCGGAAAGCTACCATCAAATTACTCAGCTCAGGCGGCTGAGCTCGTAGCGTTGACAGAAGCGTGCAAATTAATGAAAGATCAATGCGTGACAATTTACACCGATTCGCGTTACGCTTTTGGCGTGACTCAGGATTTTGGGGCTTTGTGGAAACACAGAAAATTTTTGAAATCCGACGGGCGACCGATTTTGAATGCCCACTTGGTGGCAGAACTGCTCGAAGCTATCTTGCTGCCAAAGAAGATAGCCATTTGCAAATGTGCAGCACACACTAACCAAACAGACTCTGTTTCTTTAGGTAATGCGAGGGCGGATGCAGCAGCAAAAACGGCTGCTGCACAACAGGCAGAGGAGCCAGAGTGCACTCTGTTATCTGACACTAATGAAAACAGTCTTTCATCTTTACAGGGCATGCAGACCTTTGCTACAGGGGCAGAGAAGGAGCAATGGAGGAAGTGTGGCTGTAAAATGACGAATGGCGTGTGGATGAGTGAGGATGGCAGACCTTGTTTACCAAAACATTTCTTTTCACATTATTGTCGTTTGACACACGGGTTAGACCATGTGTCAAAAGGGGGAATGATGATGCAAATGAAAGAACTGTGGTTCACAAAGGGGTTTACAATCTTTGCAGAAAAATTTTGCAAAAGATGCGTTATCTGTAATACCCATAATGTGGCGCAAGGCGCAAAAATGCCTCTGGTGTCCCAACCGCCACCGGCGGGACCCTTTGAATATTTGCAAATGGACTTTGTCGAACTGAATCCGTGTGAAGGGAAAAAGTACTGTTTGGTGATGGTGGACATGTGGTCTAAATGGACTGAGGTCTTCCCATCATCAAAACAGGATGCAACGGCGGTGGCAAAAGCACTGCTGACTGAGATTGTCCCAAGATGGGGAATTCCACAAAAAATCAGTTCGGACAATGGTAGGCATTTTGTGAATGAGGCAATAGCACAAGTAGGAAAATTTCTGGGTATTGACATGAGAACACATTGCGCCTACTCACCGCAGAGTGGAGGCGGGGTGGAACGCCACAATCAAACCCTAAAGAACAAATTGGCAAAATGTTGTGAGGAAACTGGACTCACATGGGTGAAAGCACTGCCGATTGTCCTCATGTACATGAGAATGAGAAAGCGAGTGAGATCAAATTTGAGCCCATACGAAATTTTGTTCGGTAGACCACCACATGTGGGCCTAGAAGGGGGAAAACAACTGCTGCCATCCACAGAACTGTGTGAACATGACATGCTGAGTTACTGCAAAGAAATGTCTTCTCTGTTGTCCAATATTTGTGTGCAGGTAAAAGCAGCGCAACAAAAGGTTGCAGAGAAACCCTTACACGCCTTTAAACCAGGGGACTTCGTGGTGATACGTGACTTCAGGCGGAAGAGCTGAGGGATGCAGTCATTCAAAACAGATTAGTTTTGGATATGTTAACGGCAAAATCTGGGGGAGTATGCAAAATGTTGGGTACATCATGTTGTTTCCATATTCCAGATTACAGTGACAACGTCACCAACATAATAGCATACATGAGAATGGCCGTAAAAGAGCCTGAAAAGACCAACACCATGCAAATGGAATGGTGGACAAACCTCTGGGGAGGTTGGGGTTATTGGATTTGTACTACTGTATTACCAATGATTGGTGCAGGCCTTTTGCTGCTACTATGCTTGCCATGCATTTTCCAGTTCATTTCCAGCTCAGTACAGAGACTGGTGACCTCTAGCGTCTCACCGAAAATGGTGAAATTACATGTGGGAAATGAAAATGTGGTGATAGGGTTTGACTTAGAGAAAACAATTGATGATGATAGCAGCAGCGGAGCCTACAGTGAAATTTAATTAAGGAAAACAAAAGAATAAGACAAATGACGAAACTTCACGAGGGGAAGGGTTTGCCTGTCTTTATGTCTATGACTATACTGTATGCTTTGCTAACAAAAGGGGGATCCCAAACAAAAAGCCTTAGCATATTCGACTTTTTTCAAAAACTTAAGAGAATGATCATTTATGCGAAAGTCAGAAATGAAGAGTATAAATGTGATGCAAATAACTTGAGTTTTCCTATATTTTGGTATTATGAGTTACAAGAGTGATAGCAAGTAGACAAAATGTATAACCATAGAAGTGCATAATCAGTAGTGATGATAGTTTTGAGTTGTATAAGTAACATTTCTGTTTGGTGTCTGTGAGGTGACTGAGGGTCTGACACATGTCAGGAATGCAATAACAGTGCTTATTCGTTTAGCCCGGCTTCCAGAAAACAAATGTGAAGATGTGTTTGATTTTATGATTTGCATGTTAGTAGACGATTGAAAATGTGTAACATGGTAATGAATTTTTTTAATGAATAGTGATCAATGAATGATAAAAAGGGGGAAATTGTTGGGGAAAATTCATTTATGGGTGATTTTTGCATGCTTACGTGACAAACTTGTGTGTAAGGTGTGGGGAAAACAGCAGGTGGTAAAGTGCTGATCAGACTCCTGGGTAAAAAAGGGCCTCTGTGCCTTATAGGGAACAACTGGGAACTGGGGACCCCACGTCCGCTATGAAGCTGACCCCAGGGGTCAGAGAAAGCATAAATATGTATAGGGAATGCTGAGAAGGGATGATCTATAGAGTTGTTTTTGCAGGTTTTCTTTCCTTATATGACAGCACGGGCTGTTTTTAGTATGTAACCTTGGGTGTGCAAAGAGATATAAAGCGGAGACGATAACTCCCTCCTTTGTCACACTCAGCAGGGCGCTGTATCTGTTTGACTGTGAACCTTTCTTGCAAGAAATAAACCTTTAAAACGCAGCTGCGCAATTTGTCTTTATTGATCGAGAGCCTCAAGCAAAGATTTTTGCCACAACACTGCAACGCTCTCGCTCCTCCTGCATGGCAATATGTTAAGCACTTTAGTGTGAAGCACATACAGTATGTTAAAGAGGGTTATGGTACAATAGAATTCTTTTTTTTCTCAATCCCCGACAAATATGGCACACATGGAAATGAGATGACTAGCAGGACATGAAAGTACTAAGCATGCCTCTGTGATCACAAATAAAAGAAAATCAGGAGCATGGCCTTATGTGAAACAATGATTAATCCAGATTTTACATGACTAATGCAAAATTCTAACAAAATAACAAATGGCTTTCTTATTGTTTTACTTATTTATGTGTACAAACAGGGTTGAAAACTTTTTCATTCACCAGACAATTTGGCTACTCAATATTTAAATAATTACAGGCCATTCAGAACGTCTAGCTAAAACTAAAATATCAGAAATATCCTGATTATCAAAATCACATATTAGATTTAGATATAACTTAATCTGATTATACAACCATTGAATCACTTTCATCTTTACAAGTCAATCACTGTTGCTAATTTCGCTGTGATTTTTCCTATATTTGAACAGCATTACACTGTTCCGCACACAACGAAAGTACCGCGCCTCGGACATTCCGCAGGCCGGTCTATCATCTGTACTCGCGTTCTTAAGGTCAAGGCAGCAGTGAATCAGCTACCATATACAGTAGGCAAAAGTTCACTTAAAAAAAAGTGGCATCCGAGCTTGAACCGAGCTAGCGGTGGGGCTGTGATAGTCATTACATAAATAGTGATGGAATTCATGAATCATAACCCGCCAAAATATTTCGTTGCGTTACCTGCCACGGTCTTTTTAACCGCATTTGGCGGATTTTTGTTAATTCTATTAATTTTAATTCCTGAAAAGGCCAAATATTAATGCAAAAGTCTTAAATCGTGTCATTGATATTTGTCCAGGTTAAATAAAAATACTACAGTAAGAGAGCAGTACACACATGGCATCGAAAACTTGATCTGTTTCGGCAGGAGTGCAAAAAAAAACATATATGTTTTTTTTTTGTATTACATCTAAGGTTAGGTTGTACACAATATAACTTCACTTACCTGAACAGTTGTTGTCTGACAGAAGTCTTCACTCTTCAGCGGGAGAAAGCAAATTTCAACCGACGCTGTATCACGTGAACCTCATCAACCAACCAGAAAAGCTGCCATTACCATGGAGATCGCGACAAAAATAAACAATCGACCGCCCATTTGTAACTTTACATATTTTCAAATAAACTGTTATTTAGGAAAATATATATATTTAGTAAGATTTTAGAATTTGGGGCGCTTAAACTAAAAAGTATGGAAAACGTGGACAATTTTATTTGATTTTTTTTTTTTTAGTTTATGAAAACTAATTAAAATAAATAAATAATACTTCGTAAACTTATTCAAAATCAATTACCTTGTTATGAAAATGTATATTTTGTTCAAGTCAAATGGAGTTTGGAATTTTTATTGATTATTTAATTTTGTAAAGATTGCTGAAAAACTAAACAATATTTATTAATTATTTTTCATTTTTATAATCTGGACATGGCTTTTTTCACTGACTCATATATAAATCAATTAATAATATATTATTATTAACTATTACAATCATTATATATGTTTCAGAGAGAGAGAGAGAATGAGAATAAGAATCTTGCCTTGAGCAGCAGGAAATACATGGATTGTCCAGTACACAAAGTTTGGCCCAAAATCGCTACACTGATCTGGGCCACTCACCTCCCATCCACAATCGGCCCAAATGTAGTCTGCCGTCATGCATGCAGTGCCATTATTGCCACACATGGCCCACAGTTGGCTGACATTACGTATGCCAGTGCCGGCAACACGCCAGCAGTGCCATTATTAGGCCACATTTGGGCCAAGTCCGTTTGCTATGTGGGCTACAGTTGGTGCTGTAGTAATAGGAGGAAAGAGGAGGAATACTGATGTATTTTTTTTTTTTTTTTCTATTCATTATGTCATTACAGTTCATGATGTGAACACTGGATGGATGGATTGATTTCCACCACAAGACAAGAGGCCAGATTATTCACAAACAAACACACAAACACACACAGACACATTGATATATGCCAAGCCAATACTTTAAGGGTTCATATTAAAAGAATACAGCAGTTGTTGACTTTCTATTGTCATGTGTTATGTAAGTTACAATGTAAATATGGCTGCCATACTTTAGGTAGCTGAGAAACACAGTCAGTTAGTTATGGTGCCATTTTTACACAAGTTTAGAATTGTGAAAATAAATGTGTCTTCCCAATCTATTTTTTTGTATGTATTTGTGTGTGTGGGGGGGGATTTGAAAAAATGACCTCGGTATTTGAAAAATCCTGGCTATGGCCCTGTATGTTCTTTGTGTGTCCTATTTTTATTTTGTCAATTATTAGAGATTCTGGGAACAGGAACCACTGATCCGTTTCTTACTAAACACATGATCTGCCAACTTATTAAACATTTACTTGCTCATTAGGTCTGACAGGTGACAAGTTCAAGTCTCTCCACCCATCAGGTTGCCAGGGAATATTACAGTCTCTTAACAGCTCTTTTTAAGTCTGTCAGGATGAAGATGAGAGAGAAGAACTATGAGGCAGATATTTCTGGACTGAGCTCAGATATGAAAACCAAAAACCTCAATGCAGGTATCTATATCTGTCTACTCTCTTCAGTAGAAAGTATTCATCTGTTGGTGTTGTTAATATCAAGCAAATCTGAACAGCAACTTGTGGAAAATCCAGACTAAATTCAGGTATTATCAGTTCTCGCTCTCTTTACCCTCTTTTCTCTGTAGGTCAAAATGAGGATGTCACTGGAAATTCTGCTTTTGTGCCCTGCTCTTACAGTGAAGTGAAGACATGACAGTATATTGGGACACAATGACAGGAATATATAAAACATTATTCAGAGAAATGTTTTGTTCCATCCAGAATACAACAGAGTTTTGGAGGGAAGCTTTAATCACATACTCACGTAAGTATAAGTACTTTCTACTAACTTGTGACACAGAGACTGTCACGTTATGATGTAAAGAAAAGACCAGCTTATTTTTATTATTATTTATCAAATTTAATTATTATTCCATGAACTTAGCACAATAATTTTTATAGTTTAAACAATGAAGAAATAAAAACTAAGCTTTTTCCACATATGACACATACGAGAAATTATTGGAAACAACTGAGATCAGAAACATGTTTGATATTAATAATGGTGTAGATCAAATAGAAGATCAAGAGTCAGAGTACATGTCAAAGTCAAAGTGTGTCTCTAGTTATTTTCTGAACAATTGACCTGGTAACTGTTCACGTCACTTATGTCTTACGTCATCTGTAGGATGACGCATGGGCCATTGTACTGGAAGAGTGAAAAAAGTAGTATTTCACTCTAATTTTAGAAGTATTTTTATGCAATATAGTCAAATAATCATATATTGATATTATTGTGCCACCACCATGAACAGGTATGTTTGATAAGTTTTGAATGAAACATTGTTTGGGCAAACACGTACTTGTCAAAAATGAAGATCTGATGTAGTTTGTGTGATCGTATCTGTGTTCAGACAGCTGCGTTTGGGTTTTTAAATGCTTAATTTACACTAGAGTTAAAAAGGGAAAACTTTAAAAATAAATAAATAAATACATTGAACAAATTATTATGAACCTGATTATCAGGTTTATCCGCTATTATTTCGGTTTAGTTGTTAGCAGTTAGCATTTTGGCTTTTGCGTCTGATGTTTGTGTTTCATGTGTAGTCAGATTTAGTTGGTAGTAGTTTGATTTGCCAGTTTTACAGTGAAATCAAGGTATTAGGGTAAGATGAGTGAAAACTTTCTCCTTCAAGAATATTTACTGATAAATTATAACCATATATTATGTATTGACATGGGAGAGACACTGTGCCCCATCTTACTTTTTTATGTGTTTTATGTGGAAATCAAATACATTACGCTGGTGTTTCTTGAAGCATACTATTTAAGTTGAAGGAACTTCTTGAAGGAAGTAAAGTAGTTCATAAAGTCATACTGCTATGTCAACACCAGTTGATGCTTTATTTTTAATTATTTTAGCCACTGTATTGAATAAATACCTGGGGTTGTGTTTGTCTTCTTCTAAAAGAGATGAAAAGCAATCAGTTTTTAAAGAGTTTCTTTAAGAGAAGGTTCTTTCCCTCCATGTTATACAAAATACCTCTAGTTTTATTTTCATTCCAGCTCCCCTCCTTTTTTCGGGCTGCACTCTTTAGGGCACGAGTGTTCTCATTATACCACAGTGTTGGACTGTTTATACATTAAACATGAATGCTTATAAACCTTTTACAAGCCTTTTGATTAAAAACAGTTATATTGTTGCTAGAATCATGCTGTTCACGTTAAGAAACTTTAAGAAACTTTTTCTGTTTCAACAGTTGCTGCTTCATCTGTGTGTTTGCTGTGCTGATAAACAAAGGTGAGAACAAAAACTACATTTAAAAGTTAAGTGAATTTATCTTCTTTCTTCATTCTTCCATTCATGTCATATCTGTAAATAAGGAGAGAAGGTCAGTAGAAGGTCTCATAGTAGCTTGAAGCCACAACAAATGACCCTAAACTGATAAGAGTTTCCAAGCGAAAACAACTATAATTAAAGCTGCAAGCAGCGATGAACGGGCCCTCGCACCCGGGCTCACCGCCGACCGGTGGCTTTAGGGAAACAGCGAACGGTGGGCACTATGCTTTTAACATAGTAAATTTAGGAGGAATATATCAAAGTCATTTAGATGTGCCAAACTTCCTGCTGCCAGCTGGTGGCGCTATGCCTATAACTGAATATTGGCATGTAGATGTCTTCAGGTCAGCGCTTTTATCAAACATATGAAGTTTGGTGCAGATTGAATATGGTATGCTTGAGTTAGTGTAAGACAAGTCATTTCCTGTTGCCAGCTGGTGGCGCTATAATTATAATGCAATATTGGCCTTTAGATGTGTTCAGGCCAGGACTCTTATCGAACATATGAAGTTTGGGGCAGATCGGACATTCTATGGCTGAGTTACAACAACTTCCTGTTTCATGGCATTAATAGCATCCATTAGCACTTAGAAAGTGTTTCTAGCATATTTAGCATAATATGGCATATTTTGCTGTGCTTTTAATAGACCATCACAGTGTTAAACATGTCACTTCCGGTTGCCAGCAGGCGGCGCTATGACTATAACCGAATATGGGCATGTAGATATCTTCAGGCCAGGACTCTTATCAAACATGTGAAGTTTGGGGCAGATTGGACATTGTTTGCAGGAATTGCAACAACTTCCTGTTTCATGGCTTTAACAAGATGCTTTAGCACTTAGTAAGTGTTGCTAGCATGTTTGAGTGTGTTTTTAGCAAGTTTAGCACTCAGTGGCTTATTTTAGTGTGTTGCTAATAGTGTATCACAGTGTTAAACGTCACTTCCTGTTGACAGTAGGTGGCGCTATGACTATAAGTGAATATTGTAACATAAATGTGTTCAGACCAGGACTCTTATAAAAAATGTTAAGTTTGGGGCAGATTGGACATTGCATGCCTGAGTTACAGTAACTTCCTGTTTCATTGTATTAATAACATGCTTTAACACTTAGCTAAGTGTTGCTAATATGTTATAGCATGTTTCTAGCATGTTGCTACCCTATTTAACACTTGCTGATATTTTTAAAATGTTGTTAGGCATCCACAACAGTATTAAACATTTGACTTCCTGTTGCCAGCAGGTGGCGCTACGACTATAACTGAATATGGGCATGGGCATGTGTTCAGGACCAGACTCTTATGAAACATGTTAAGTTTGGGGCAGATCAGACATTGTATGCCTGAGTTACAGTAACATCCTGTTTCATTGTATTATTAGCATGCTTTAGCATTTTAGCTAAGTGTTGCTAGCATGCTTTACTATGTTTGTAGCATGTTAAATATTAATTTTGGGTCAGATTGGACATTGTATGCATGAGTTACAGCAATTTTTCTTTGTATTAATATCATGCTTTAGCTCTTAGCTAAGTGTTGCTAGCATGTTTTAACATGATTATAACATGATGCTAGCCTATTTAAAACTTGCTAACACTTTTTAATATGTTGCTAGGAGTCCGTAACAGTGTTAAACATGTCACTTCCTGTTGTCAGGAGGTGGCGCTACAACTATAACTGAATATGGGCATGTATATATCTTCAGACCAGGACTCTTATCAAAGATGTGAAGTTTGGGGCATATTGGACATTGTTTACATGAATTACAAAAACTTCCTGTTTTATGTCTTTAACAACATGCTTTAGCATTAAGTAAGTGTTGCTAGCATGTTTGAGTGTGTTTTTAACTACTTTAGCACTCAATGGCTTTTTAGTGTGTTGCTAATAGTGTATCACAGTGTTAAACATGTCAGTTCCTGTTGACAGTAGGTGGCGCTGTGACTATAACTGAATATTGGCACGTAAAAGTGTTCAGGCCAGGACTCTTATCAAACATATTAAGTTTGGGGCAGATTGGACATTGCATGCCTGAGTTACAGTAACTTCCTGTTTCATTGCATTATTAGCATGCTTTAGCATATTAGCTAAGTGTTGCTAACATGCTTTACTATGTTTGTAGCATGTTGAATATTAAGTTTGGGGCAGATTGGACATTGTATGCATGAGTTACAGCAATTTTCTTTTTCTTTGTATTAATAGCATGCTTTAGCTTTTAGCTAAGTGTTGCTAGCATGTTGTAGCATGATTGTAGCATGTTGTTAGCCTATTTAAAACTTGCTAATGCTTTTTAATATGTTGCTAGGAGTCCGTAACAGTGTTAAACATGTCACTTCCTGTTGTCAGGAGGTGGCGCTACAACTATAACTGAATATGGGCATGTATATATCTTCAGACCAGGACTCTTATCAAACATGTGAAGTTTGGGGCAGATTGGACATTGTTTACATGAATTACAACAACTTCCTGTTTTATGTCTTTAACAACATGCTTTAGCATTAAGTAAGTGTTGCTAGCATGTTTGAGTGTGTTTTTAACTACTTTAGCACTCAATGGCTTTTTAGTGTGTTGCTAATAGTGTATCACAGTGTTAAACATGTCACTTCCTGTTGACAGTAGGTGGCGCTATGACTATAACTGAATATTGGCACGTAAAAGTGTTCAGGCCAGGACTCTTATCAAACATGTTAAGTTTGGGGCAGATTGGACATTGCATGCCTGAGTTACAGTAACTTCCTGTTTCATTGTATTATTAGCATGCTTTAGCATATTAGCTAAGTGTTGCTAACATGCTTTACTATGTTTGTAGCATGTTGAATATTAAGTTTGGGGCAGATTGGACATTGTATGCATGAGTTACAGCAATTTTCTTTTTCTTTGTATTAATAGCATGCTTTAGCTTTTAGCTAAGTGTTGCTAGCATGTTGTAGCATGATTGTAGCATGTTGTTAGCCTATTTAAAACTTGCTAATGCTTTTTAATATGTTGCTAGGAGTCCGTAACAGTGTTAAACATGTCACTTCCTGTTGTCAGCAGGTGGCGCTATGACTATAACTGAATATGGGCACTGACATGTGTTCAGGACTGGACTCTTATCACACCTGTGAAGTTTGAGGCAGATCGGACATTGTTTGCTTAAGTTACAGCCACTTCCTTTTTCATGGCGAAACGTTGAACTTTGTCAGGCCGCCACAGACACGCCCCTCGATGAAAACTCAAAATCTTCGCAATTTAACATCGCAAGGGCCTTATGATAACACTCAGCAAATTTGAAGATGATCGGATAAAAACTGTAGGAGGAGTTCGTTAAAGTACGAGGCCTGAAAATGGCAAAAACTGCACAAAAATCGTACAGGAAATTCAATATAACGGACTTCCTGTTGGGTTTAGGATGTTGTACCAGGAGACTTTTTTGTAGGTATTGGTGTGCTACACCTGTGTACCGAGTTTCGTACATGTACGTGAAACGCAGCGCGAGGCGCACTCCGTTGAAATTTTATAGGTGGCGCTATCGAGCCATTTTGCCACACCCACTTCTGAAACCAATATCAGATGTAAATTTTCGCCAGGACTGATGCGTGTGCAAAGTTTCATGAGTTTTCGAGTATGTTTAGGCCCTCAAAAAGACTTTTTACTTCGGAGAAGAAGAAGAAGAAGAAGAAAAAGAATAAACGGAGCAATTCCAATAGGGTCCTCGCACTGCAGTGCTCGGGCCCTAAAGAAGAAGAAATATAGCTGCAAGCAGCGATGATGGGCCCTCGCCGCCAGTGCATCCGCAGCCCTGGTGCCATCAGAAAAACGGTGCCCAGCGGGCACATGCATTAACAGTATCCCTGTATCAGTTTGGATTGAAGTGTCACAGCAATGAAAGGATCAAAATGCTTTTAAGTCATTCTGACACAATGAGATGGGATTAGAGTTGAAAAGATTCCTTATCCTATGAGGTCATCTTGTGTTCATTGTTATTATTACAGTCTTCATCAGCTAGTTTACAAGTGTGATATTTCAAATGTTTTTACAGCCTCTGAAAACATGATAAACACATTTCCTTAGAATGACTTGTTTTTCATATGTAAAAAGTTCTGAAGAGTTAGGATAATGCATTTTAAATGCTCTCTCTCTCTCTCTGTCACACACACACAGCCACTCAACTACCTCAGACAGACTTACACACACACATACACAGACTTAAGCCCATCCCCCGACACAGAGTTAGAGTGAGAGAGTTAGAGTGAGAGCAGATGTTTAATAGTTTTTTTTCATTTTCTATTTTTTGTTGATTATTTTATATAGATGGAACAAGGCATTTATTTCTCAGAATGACTAGTTCTATGTATGAAATTTTTTTTAAAGTGTTTGGATGCTGCATTTTAATATTACGGTTATGTTTTTTCTGCTAATTTCAAAAAATCACTATAAATCAACCGTTCAAGATATCCCAAATCCGCTCGCAATTGAACATCTTCAGTATGTTGGCATCATGTTCACAAAGTTTGGTGTCTGTAGCTAAAACTAACCCCCCCCCACTTTTGACAAAAGGTGGCGCTATAGAGCGCCTCCTCCACGCCCGTTTATGAGTCTTTGCCAGTGTCTAACTATCATTAATACTGATGTGTGTGTTGAGTTTCAGGAAAATCTAAGCTTATTAAGTGGCCCAAAAGCACAGGAAACAAATCTTAAAGTTTGACACGTTGCCACAGCAACAGCATTTAATGTATCAAAGACCCTTTTACAGATTGTCATCGGCCGTGTTTTGACATTGTTCTGATGAAGCTTGAAGCAAATTGAGTAAAATTAAGAGGCTGATTTAAAAGCATTTTGAAAACGACACACTTCCTGCTGCCAGTTGGTGGCGCTATAACTTTGACTTATGATAGTCACATCTATGTGATCGGCATCATACAACTAACAAACTCCTGAAGTTTCATCAGAATCAGACAATGTGTGCAATAGTTATTAGCCATTTCCTGTTTCTCATTTCTCGCCATAATTTTGTCGCCTCGCCACGGCCGAACCGTTCGAGATATCAAAAATCCCTCCACAATTTAGCATCCCCAATGTCTTGAGGTCATGCTGTCCGAGTTTGGTGGCCGTCGGAATAAAGGCCTCAGAGGAGTATATCAAATTCCAGAGCATGCGCTTTTTAAACAGCCCTGAATAGCTCACTTCCTGTTGGGATTAGCTCATCACATAGAGTGCGTGATTTGTTCGGCTCAGTGAGGTCTACATGTCTACCGAGTTTCATATGTATACGTGCAAGTATGTGCGGGATATACATAAAGTTTTGGGAAGGTGTTCCAGGGGGCGCTGTAGAGCCCCTGTGCCACGCCCGGGTCCCAGTCTCTGCGGCGTCCTGATGGCCGCAGATTCCAATGTGTGTGCCGATTTTCAAGAGTTTTTGAGCACGTTAAGGCCCCCAAAAACCCCCGAATAGTCGAAAAAAAAAAATAATAATAAAAAAAATATAGCTGCAAGCAGCGATGACGGGCCCTCGCCGCCAGCGCATCCGCAAACCTGGTGCCATCAGAAAAACGGTGCCCAGCGGGCACATGCATTAACAGTATCCCTGTACCAGTTTGGATTGAAGTGTCACAGCAATGAAAGGGTTAAAATCAAAATGCTTTTAAGTCATTCTGACACAATGAGAATGAGATAGGATTAGAGTTGAAAAGATTCCTTATCCTATAAGGTCATCTTGTGTTCATTCTTGGTATTACAGTCTTCATCAGCTAGTTTACAAGTGTGATATTTCAAATGTTTTTGCAGCCTCTGAAAACATGATAAACACATTTCCTTAGAATGACTTGTTTTTCATATGTAAAAAGTTGTGAAGAGTTAGGATAATGCATTTTAAATGCTCTCTCTCTCTCTCTCTGTCACACACACACAGCCACTCAACTACCTCAGTCAGACTTACACACACACATACACAGACTTAAGCCCATCCCCCGACACAGAGTTAGAGTGAGAGCAGATGTTTAATAGTTTTTTAATTTTCTGTTTTTTGTTGATTATTTTATATCGATGGAACTAAGCATTTATTTCTCAGAATGACTAGTTCTATGTATGAAATTTTTTTTTAAGTGTTTGGATGCTGCATTTCAATATTACGGTTGTGTTTTTTCTGCTAATAATAAATAAATTTAATATATCAACGACCCCTTTACAGATTCTCATCGGCCGTGTTTTGACATTATTCTGATGAAGTTTGAAGCAAATCGAGTAAAATTAAGAGGCTGATTTAAAAGCATTTTGAAAATGACACACTTCCTGCTGCCAGTTGGTGGCGCTATAACTTTTACTCTCAATAGTCACATCTATGTGATCGGCATCATACAACGAACAAACTCCTGACGTTTCATCAGAATCAGACAATGTGTGCAATAGTTATTAGCCATTTCCTGTTTCTCATTTTTCACCATAATTTCGTCGCCTCGCCACAGCCAAACCGTTCGAGATATCAAAAATCCCCTGGCAATTTTGCATCCCCAATGTCTTGCGATCATGCTGACCGAGTTTGGCTGCCGTCGGAATAAAGGCCTCTGAGGAGTATATCAAATTCCAGAGCATGCGCTTTTTAAACAGCCTTGAATAGCTCACTTCCTGTTGGGTGGAGCCTTTGACATGAGTGTGAAAGTTGTGCGGCTCAATGAGATCTATATGTGTACTGAGTTTCATATGAATACGTGCAAGTATGTGTGAGCTATACATCAAGTTTTCTGACTGCGTTGCAGGGGGCGCCGTAGAGCCCCTGTGCCACCCCCGGGTCCCAGTCTCTGTGACGTCCTAATGGCCGCAGATTCCAATGTGTGTGCCAATTTTCAAGAGTTTTTGAGCATGTTAAGGGCCCCAAAACCACCAAAAACTTTGAAAAAAAAAATAAATAAATATAGCTGCAAGCAGCGATGGGCGGGCCCTCGCCACAAGCGCATCCGCAACCCTGGTGCCATCAGAAAAATAGTGCCCAGCGGGCACATGCATTGACAGTAACCCTGTGGCAGTTTGGATTGAAGTGTTACAGCAATCAAAGGGTTAAAAGTAAAATTCTTTTAAATCATTCTGACAGACTGAGAATGAGCTGAAAAAGATTTCTTATCCTATGAGGTCATCTAGTGTTCATCCTTGGTATAATAGTCTTCATCTGCTAGTTTACATGTGTGATATTTTAAATGTTTTTGTGGTCTCTGAAAACATGATAAACATATTTCCTAAGAATGATTTTCATATGTAAAAAGTTGTGAAGAGTTAGGATAATGCACTTTAAATGCACTCTGTCTCTCTCTCTCTCACACACACACACACACAGCCACCCAGGCACAAGCTCAACACATACACTTAGCAGCAAAAGCCCATCCCCCGACACAGAGTTAGAGTGAGAGAGTTAGAGTGAGATCAGATGTTTAATAGTTTTTTAATTTTCTATTTTTTTGTAGACTATTTTATATCGATGGAATTAAGCATTTATTTTTCAGAATGACTAGTTCTGTGTCTGTAAAAAGTTTTGAAGTATTTGGATGCTGCATTTTAAAATTAGTTATGTTTTTTTACTGATAATTTAAAAAATCACCATAAATCAACCGTTCAAGATATCCCAAATCCGCTCACAATATAACATCTTCAGTATGTTGGCATCATGTTGACAAAGTTTGGTGTGAACTACTTATTCCTGCTTGGAGGAGTATGAATTTGTTTATAGCCTGATTTTTCCAAAAATCCACATTCAAATCAAAACCGACTTCCTGTTGGTCGCAGCTAATGGATGTAAATTAGAAAGTTGTCCGGCTTGATGAGACCAATATACATACCAAGTTTGGTGTCTGTAGCTAAAACTAACCCCCCAACTTTTGACGAAATGTGGCGCTATAGAGCGCCTCCTCCATGCCCATTTATGAGCCTTTGCCAGTGTCTAGCTATTATTAATACTGATGTGTGTGTTGATTTTCATGAAAATCTAAGCTTATTAAGTGCCCCAAAAACACAGGAAACAAATGTTAAAGTTTGGCACATTGCCATGGCAACAGCATTTAATGTATCAATGATCGCTTTACAGATTCTCATCGGCCGTGTTTTGACATTATTCTGATGAAGTTTGAAGCAAATTGAGTAAAATTAAGAGGCTGATTTAAAAGCATTTTGAAAATGACACACTTCCTGCTGCCAGTTGGTCGCGCTATAACTTTGACTCTCAATAGTCACATCTATGTGATCAGCATCATACAACGAACAAACTCCTGAAGTTTCATCAGAATCAGACAATGTGTGCAATAGTTATTAGCCATTTCCTGTTTCTCACTTCTCACCATAATTTCGTCGCCTCGCCACGGCTGAACCGTTCGAGATATCAAAAATCCCTTCGCAATTTAGCATCCTCAATGTCTTGAGGTCATGCTGACCGAGTTTGGTGGCCGTCGGAATAAAGGCCTCAGAGGAGTATATCAAATTCCAGAGCATGCGCTTTTTAAACAGCCCTGAATAGCTCACTTCCTGTTGGGATTAGCTAATGACATAGAGTGTGTGAGTTGTTCGGCTCAGTGAGATCTACATGTCTACCGAGTTTCATATGCATACGTGCAAGTATGTGCGGGATATACATCAAGTTTTGGGAAGGTGTTCCAGGGGGCGCTGTAGAGCCCCTGTGCCACGCCCGGGTCCCAGTCTCTGCGGCGTCCTAATGACCGCAGATTCCAATGTGTGTGCCGATTTTCAAGAGTTTTTGAGCATCTTAAGGCCCCCAAAATGCCCTGTTTAGTCGAAAAAAAAAAATAAAATAATAATAATAATAATAATAAATATAGCTGCAAGCAGCGATGACGGGCCCTCGCCGCCAGCGCAATCACCATGCCGGTAGCATCAGAAAAACGGTGCCCAGCAGGCACATTAGTTGACAGTAACCCTGTGGCAGTTTGGATTGAAGGGTTACAGCAATGAAGGGGTTAAAAGCAAAATGCTTTTAAATCATTCTGATAGACTGAGAATGAGCTGAAAAAGACTCCTTATCCTATGAGGTCATCTAGTGTTCATCCTTGGTATTACAGTGTTCATCTGATAGTTTACATGTGTGATATTTTAAATGTTTTTGCGGTCTCTGAAAGCATGATAAACATGTTTGCTAAGAATGACTTGTTTTTCATATGTAAAAAGTTGTGAAGAGTTAAGATAATGCACTTTAAATACACTCTCTCTCTCTCTCTCTCTCTCTCTCTCAAAGCCACCCTCCCCCACTCTCAACACTCACACTTACACACACACACTTGTTGGGTTTACATGTTTTATGGGGACATTCCATAGGCGTAATGGTTTTTATACTGTACAAACCGTATTTTCTATCGCCCTACACCTACCCTACCCCTAAACCTAGCCCTCACAGGAGACTGTGCACACTTTTACTTTCTCAAAAAAACTCATTGTGCATGATTTATAAGCCTGTTTCCTCATGGGGACCTCACAAATGTCACCACAAGGTCAAAATTTACTGGTATTACTATCCTTGTGGGGACATTTGGTCCCCATAACGTGATGAATACCAGGTGCACACTCACACACACACACACACACACACACAGAGTTAGAGTGAGATCAGATGTTTAATAGTTTTTTATTTTTCTAATTTTGGTAGACTATTTTATATCAATAGAAGTAAGCATTTATTTCTCAGAATGACTAGTTCTGTGTATGTAAAAAAGTTTTAAAGTGTTTGGATGCTGCATTTTAAAATTACGGTTATGTTTTTTACTGCTAGTTTAATAAATCACCATAAATCAACCGTTCAATATATCCCAAATCCGCTCGCAATTTAACATCTTCAGTATGTTGGCATCATGTTGACAAAGTTTGGTGTGAACTACTTATTCCTGCTTGGAGGAGTATGAATTTATTTATAGCCTGATTTTTTCAAAAATCCACATTCAAATTAAAATAGCAGACTTCCTGTTGGTCGCAGCTAATGGGTGTAAATTAGAAAGTTGTCCGGCTTGATGAGACCAATATACATACCAAGTTTGGTGTCTGTAGCTAAAACTAACCCCCCAACTTTTGACAAAAGGTGGCGTTATAGAGTGCCTCCTCCACGCCCATTTATGAGCCTTTGCCAGTGTCTAACTATCATTAATACTGATGTGTGTGTTGAGTTTCATGAAAATCTAAGCTTATTAAGTGCCCCAAAAGCACAGGAAACAAATGTTAAAGTTTGACAAGTTGCCATGGCAACAGCATTTAATGTATCAACGACCCCTTTACAGATTCTCATCGGCCATGTTTTGTCATTATTCTGATGAAGTTTGAAGCAAATCGGGTAAAACTAAGAGTCTGATTTAAAAGCATTTCAAAAACAACACACTTCCTGCTGCCAGTTGGTGGCACTGTAACTTTGACTCTCAATAGTCACATCTATGTGATCGGCATCATACAACGAACAAACTCCTGAAGTTTCATTAGAATCAGACAATGTGTGCAATAGTTATTAGCCATTTCCTGTTTCTCATTTCTCGCCATAATTTCGTTGCCTCGCAACGGCCAAACCGTTCGAGATATCAAAAATCCCCTGGCAATTTTGCATCCCTAATGTCTTGAGATGATATTGACTGAGTTTGGTGGCAATCTGAAAAAAACCCTAGTAGGAGTATTGCAAATAATAAATATAGCTGCAAGCAGCGATGACGGGCCCTCGCCGCCAGCGCATCCGCAAACCTGGTGCCATCAGAAAAACGGTGCCCAGCGGGCACATGGATTAACAGTATCCCTGTACCAGTTTGGATTGAAGTGTCACAGCAATGAAAGGGTTAAAATCAAAATGCTTTTAAGTCATTCTGACACAATGAGAATGAGATGGGATTAGAGTTGAAAAGATTCCTTATCCTATAAGGTCATCTTGTGTTCATTCTTGGTATTACAGTCTTCATCAGCTAGTTTACAAGTGTGATATTTCAAATGTTTTTGCAGCCTCTGAAAACATGATAAACACATTTCCTTAGAATGACTTGTTTTTCATATGTAAAAAGTTGTGAAGAGTTAGGATAAGGCGTTTTAAATGCTCTCTCTCTCTCTCTCTGTCACACACACACAGCCACTCAACTACCTCAGTCAGACTTACACACACATACACACAGACTTAAGCTCATCCCCCGACACAGAGTTAGAGTGAGAGAGTTAGAGTGAGAGCAGATGTTTAATAGTTTTTTAATTTTCTGTTTTTTGTTGATTATTTTATATCGATGGAACTAAGCATTTATTTCTCAGAATGACTAGTTCTATGTATGAAAATTTTTTTAAGTGTTTGGATGCTGCATTTCAATATTACGGTTATGTTTTTTCTGCTAATTTCAAAAAATCACTATAAATCAACCGTTCAAGATATCCCAAATCTGCTCGCAATTTAACATCTTCAGTATGTTGGCATCATGTTTCCAAAGTTTGGTGTGAACTACTCATTCCTGCTTGGAGGAGTATGAATTTGTTTATAGCCTGATTTTTCAAAAAATCCACATTCAAATCAAAATAGCAGACTTCCTGTTGGTCGCAGCTAATAGGTGTAAATTAGAAAGTTGTCCGACTTGATGAGAACAATATACATACCAAAATTGGTGTCTGTAGCTAAAACTAACCCCCCAACTTTTGATTAAAGGTGGCGCTATAGAGCGCCTCCTCCACGCCCATGTATGAGCCTTTGCCAGTGTCTAACTGTCATTAGTACTGATGTGTGTGTTGAGTTTCATGAAAATCTAAGCTTATTAAGTGCCCCAAAAACACAGAAAACAAATGTTAAAGTTTGACACGTTGCCATGGCAACAGAATTTAATATATCAACGACTCCTTTACAGATTCTCATCGGCCGTGTTTTGACATTATTCTGATGAAGTTTGAAGCAAATCGAGTAAAATCAAGAGGCTGATTTAAAAGCATTTTGAAAACAACACACTTCCTGCTGCCAGTTGGTGGCGCTATAACTTTGACTCTCAATAGTCACATCTATGTGATCGGCATCTTACAACGAACAAACTCCTGATGTTTCATCAGAATCAGACAATGTGTGCAATAGTTATTAGCCATTTCCTGTTTCTCATTTTTCGCCATAATTTCGTCACCTCGCCACAGCCAAACCGTTCGAGATATCAAAAATCCCCTGGCAATTTTGCATCCCCAATGTCTTGAGATCATGCTGACCGAGTTTGGCTGCCGTCGGAATAAAGGCCTCTGAGGAGTATATCAAATTCCAGAGCATGCGCTTTTTAAACTGCCCTGAATAGCTCACTTCCTGTTGGGTGGAGCCTTTGACATGAGTGTGAAAGTTGTTCGGCTCAATGAGATCTATATGTGTACTGAGTTTCATATGAATACGTGCAAGTATGTGTGAGCTATACATCAAGTTTTCTGACTGCGTTGCAGGGGGCGCCGTAGAGCCCCTGTGCCACGCCCGGGTCCCAGTCTCTGCGACGTCCTAATGGCCACAGATTCCAATGTGTG
>VONZ01002321.1:0-56449 GCA_012976165.1 Labeo catla
CATCCAAACTTTAATCGAGGATAGTAAGAATGTGAGGGCATTAGATACGGCTTTGGATGCGACTAGCTTAGGGAGTCCCGTACATTGTTCGGTTCCGGTAACTTCGCCTTTGCAGCAGGGCAACTGGGTGACTGTGAGACGGCATAGTCGCGGGTCAAAACATCGCTCTTCCGTTCCGATCAGAACATCAAACAGGTTCTCCCCACTCAGTGACGCACCCACTGAGAAACCTGATCAAAGTGCTCTAGTTATTGGCGATTCTATTGTACGGAACGTGAAAATAGAGACACCAGCCACATAGTCCAATGTTTACCGGGAGCCAGAGCGCCTGACATCTTGGCAAATTTAAAAGTGCTGGCTAATGCTAAACGTAAATTCAGTAAGATCGTTATTCACGTCGGCACAAATGATGTTCGACTTCGCCAGTCGGAGATCACTAAAAATAATGTTAAAGAGGTGTGTGAACTTGCAAGTATGATGTCAGACACTGTAATTTGCTCTGGCCCCCTCCCTGCGTATCGTGGTGACGAGATACATAGCAGACTGTCGTCACTAAATGGCTGGATGTCTAAGTGGTGCCCGCAGAATAACATAGGGTTCATAGACAATTGGACAAGTTTTTGGGGCAGACCTGACCTGTTGAAAAGAGATGGTCTTCATCCCTCCAGGGGTGGTGCTGCTCTTCTCTCTAGTAATATGGCATATAGTCTTAGAGTTTGCACTTGACTAACTGGGGCCCAGGTCAGGAAGCAGACAGACTGGCTAATCCGACCGTCTGCTAGCTGCCTCTCGTCACCAAAATCAGTTAATTCTCAGCACATAGAGACCCTTACACCTAGATATCATGCTATAGAGACTGTGTCTGTTCCCCGAGCTAGACAATACAAAAGACGTCCAAACCAATTTAAGAGTAACAATCTAATCAACGTTCAACAAACTAAAAATTTACATAATACAGAGAAACAAATGATAAAACTTGGCCTTTTGAATATCAGGTCCTTCTCCACAAAAGCGCTTTTTGTAAATGATATGATCATTGATCATAACCTAGATGTGCTATGTTTGACAGAAACCTGGCTAAAATCAGATGATTACATTATCTTAAACGAGTCTACCCCTCATGATTACTGTTATAAACATGAGCCACGTCTAAAAGGTAAAGGGGGAAGTGTTTCTACAATTTATAGCAATATTTTTAGTGTTTCACAGAGAGCGGATTTCAAGTATAACTCGTTTGAAGTAATGGTGCTTCATATAACATTATCCAGAGAAACAATTGTTAATGATAAATCCCCTATGACGTTTGTACTTGCTACTGTATACAGGCCACCAGGGCACCATACAGATTTTCTTCAAGAATTTGCTGATTTTATATCTGAGCTGGTGTTGGCTACAGATAAGGTCTTAATAGTAGGTGACTTTAACATCCATGTTGATATTGAAAATGATGCGCTGGCAGCTGCATTTACAGACATTCTAAATTCTATTGGAGTTAGACAACACGTGTCAGGTCCCACTCATTGTCGAAATCATACTCTAGACTTAATACTGTCACATGGAATTGATGTCAATGCCGTTGAGATTCTGCAGCAAAGTGATGATATCTCTGATCATTATCTAGTCTTGTGTATACTCCAGATAACTAAAACTGTAAATTCAACTCCTTATTACAAGTATGGTAGAACCATCACTTCTACTACAAAAGATTGCTTTCTAAGTAATCTTCCTGACTTATCTGAATTCTTCAGCATGTCCAATAGCTCAGAAAAACTTGATGAAGTAACAGAAACTATTGACTCTCTCTTTTCCAGGACTCTAGATACGGTCGCTCCTCTGCGCCTAAGGAAGATTAAGGAAAATAGTCCGACCCCGTGGTATAACGAGCACACTCGCGCCCTAAAGAGAGCAGCCCGGAAAATGGAGCGCAGCTGGAGGAAAACAAAATTAGAGGTTTTTCGTACTGCTTGGCGGGAATGTACCCTATCGTACAGAAAAGCGTTAAAATCGGCCAGATCTGACTACTTTTCAACTCTTTTAGAAGAAAACAAACATAACCCTAGGTATTTATTCAATACAGTGGCTAAGTTAACAAAAAATAAAGAACCAACAGGCACTGACTATGCCCATCAGCATAGCAGTAATGACTTTATGAACTACTTTACTTCTAAGATCGATACAATTAGAGACAAAATTGTCACTATGCAGCCGTCAATTACAGTGTTGCATCAGATAGTGCGCTATAGATCTCCTGGGGAACAATTCAACTCATTCTCTGCTATAGGTCAGGAAGAATTGTATAAACTTGTTAAATCATCTAAACCAACAACTTGTATGCTAGACCCTATTCCATCTAGGCTACTAAAAGAGATGCTTCCAGATCTCATAGATCCTCTGCTAAATATTATTAATTCATCACTGTCATTAGGATATGTCCCCAAAACCTTCAAACTGGCTGCTATTAAGCCTCTAATTAAAAAACCACAACTTGACCCCAACGAATTAACTAATTACAGACCTATCTCGAATCTCCCATTTCTGTCAAAGATATTAGAAAAGGTTGTATCCTCACAGTTATCTTCCTTCCTACAGAAATATGATATCTGTGAGGATTTTCAGTCAGGTTTTAGACCGTACCATAGTACTGAGACTGCTCTTATTAGAGTTACAAATGATCTACTCTTGTCATCCGATCGTGGTTGTATCTCTCTGTTAGTGCTACTGGATCTTAGTGCTGCGTTTGATACTGTTGACCACAACATTCTCTTGAATAGACTTGAGAATTATGTTGGCATTAGTGGTAGTGCATTGGCATGGTTCAAATCGTATCTATCTGACCGCCATCAATTCGTGGCAGTAAATGATGAGGTATCATATCGATCACAAGTGCAGTATGGAGTACCACAAGGCTCAGTACTAGGGCCATTACTCTTTACGCTTTACATGTTACCCTTGGGTGATATCATCAGGAAATATGGTGTTAGCTTTCACTGCTATGCTGATGATACCCAGCTCTATATTTCTTCGCGGCCTGGCGAAACGTACCAATTTGAAAAACTAATGGATTGTGTAGTTGAGTTAAAAAATTGGATGACAAGTAATTTCGTACTGCTAAATTCTGAAAAAACAGAGGTGTTAGTTATTGGGCCTAAAACCTCAGCGTGTAATAACCTAAAACACTGTCTAATACTTGATGGCTGTTCTGTCAATTCTTCGTCATCAGTTAGGAACCTAGGTGTGCTATTTGATGGTAATCTTTCCTTTGAAAACCACATCTCTAGTATTTGCAAACCTGCATTTTTCCATCTCAAAAATATATCTAAACTACGACCTATGCTATCAATGTCAAATGCTGAAACATTAATTCATGCATTTATGACCTCACGGTTAGATTATTGTAATGCTTTATTGGGTGGTTGTTCTGCTCGCTTAATAAACAAACTCCAGCTGGTCCAAAATGCAGCAGCTAGAGTTCTTACTAGAACCAAAAAGTATGATCATATTAGCCCGGTTCTGTCTACACTGCACTGGCTCCCTATTAAACATCGTATAGATTTTAAAATCTTGCTAATTACTTATAAAGCCCTGAATGGTTTAGCTCCCCAGTACCTGAGTGAGCTCTTATCGCATTATAGTCCCTCACGTCCGCTGCGTTCTCAAAACTCTGGCAATTTGATAATACCAAGAATATCAAAATCAACCGCGGGCGGCAGATCTTTTTCTTATTTAGCACCCAAACTCTGGAACAATCTACCCTACAATGTTCGGGACGCAGACACACTCTGTCAGTTTAAATCTAGATTAAAGACCCATCTCTTTAACCTTGCTTACACATAACAAATCCACATTCTTATAATTCAAATCCGTTAAAGGATTGTTAGGCTGCACTAATTAGGTCAACCGGAACCGGGAACACTTCCCATAACACCGATGTACTCAGTGCATCGTCAGAAGAATGGCATCTACGCTAATATTAGTCTGTTTCTCTCTTATTCCGAGGTCACATCAACCACCAGATCCAGTCCGTATCCAGATCAGATGGTCACTGCAGTCCCCCGGATCCAGTCCGAACCCAGCCCAGACGGTGGATCAGCACCTAGAGACGACCTCTACAGCCCTGAATGTCAGCGGAGTCCACATCAACTAGATGAGCCCCAGAGACGGATCCACATTAAAGACCACATCACCTAGACGGCTGTCGGCACAAGACCACGGGAACTTTGGCCAGAGGAGAACTGGCCCCCCGACTGAGCCTGGTTTCTCCCAAGGTTTTTTTCTCCATTTGTCACCGATGGAGTTTTGGTTCCTTGCCGCTGTCGCCTCTGGCTTGCTTAGTTGGGGACACTTTCTCTTAACACAATATTGCATTTTATTTTATTGTTTTTGATTAACTACCTTTACCTATAATGTGAGTGTTTAATGTTGCCTTTGGTTTGCCTTGATGTACTGTTTCCTATTTAATACTGTACAGCCGCCTTGTCACAATTCTGTATTGTTAAAGGCGGTATATAAATAAAGGTGACTTGACTTGACTTGACTTAAAACTCAAACAACACAAAATCAGATCATCTGAGAGTATTTTGTTATCAAAAATGCATCTAAGAAAAAGAAAACGGACACCACCAAGCTGTTTAAATAAATGGTTAGAGAAAATACTCCACATTGAACTACTACTTTTAATGAACTGTTTTAATCCATTTATTTTAAATGTGTTTTTTGCACTGTTGAGAAAGGCATGAAATTGAAGAGAAACAAATGATCTTTTCAAAGTTTTACTCCACGGTGTGTAACCTCCTCCTTAACAAGGGATTCCTTCAATTTCCTCAAAGTTAACACTCTTCAGTGGAAATCACTCACATTTGCTAATATTGAGATTGAGACCAGATATCTCAGATATTTTTTTTATTGTGTAGTCATTGGCCAATTAACATTTTTTTGTTCATTTCCAAAAACAGTGATACTTTGAAAGAAAATCATATTTAAATAACAACAATGAACCTGTGTGATGAGCAGATGAGCAGCGGTGAGATTGAACAGTCTTGTCTAAAGACCATAGAAAGAAAAAAATCTACTGGAATTGATGAATTATTTTACTGGAGCTGCTACACTCTGTGTTCAGGGTTGAAATTGTCTTTCTAAAAACTCCCTCGACATGACAGACACACTTTCACATACTTCACACTACACTTCAAAGATTAAACATCTGAATATTATCCAATTTATATGTTACTTTAATATTATGACCAAAACTATATTTGCTCATTCTTCAAAGACTGTCCTGATTTGTAAAACTAAAAGTAGGAAAACAAACACTTGATGACAAACAAAAACTTTTATTTTAAAATCTCTACAAAATTACCATAATTATTATTATTAATATTATTATTATTATTATTATTATTATTATTAGTGACCAGAAATCACCATTACAAAATTTACTGTAAAAACATATTTGTCATTTTTCACACGCATGTATGAAAGTCTCATTGAAAAAACTAAAAAACTTTTCTTTAAAGTGCGTCAAATTACACAAACAGCAAGTAAAAGGCACAGCATTTATAAACACTGAAGCTCTCAGTCAGTTCAGCACAAACTCACTGTGTGTGAAAACTCCTGTTTTAATCAATTAATCTGTCAAAACTGCACAATCCATCTTTTATTTACATTGTGTTTCTGCTTTGTCTGCTGTAATGAGAGGATTTGTGATTGTGCATTTGTACATTAGCAACACAGACACAGTTAAATGAGTATAAAATTAAATAGAATAACAGTGTGTATAAAATATAAGAGAGATCATGAACATTTAAGTAACATGGGAATTTCACATTGTAGACTTGCTTTATATATTTGCTTTAGATCTTTTGATACATTAAAGTGTTACACTTGACAATCATGTTTAAACATCTAAATCATTATGGATGATTTTAATACAAATATTATTAAACTGAAGAGCCAGACAGACTCATCTGAGCTTCTTCCTCCTCTGTTCCAGCTTTAAATTAAACAAAATGATCACTTGAAAACTAAAGCAACATTAATCATTAAATATCACATGTTTCTAACACACATGCTGCATTATTTGATTGTAAAGTCTGAGTCTCTTCACCTGTATGGATCACATTCACACATTTATCACACATTTCTTTCTCCTCATAGACACAGTAGTGAAGCTCTTCTGTGGATCCTCACCTGATGTTTACTGCTCCTCTCAAGACCACTTCAAATTATCATATACAGCATTTATCATCTTTTGGTGATTGAACTACAGGTATTTCTTGTGATTGACCTCTATCAGGGACTTTTGGTGATGGATTTGTATCTACACTGTAAGGTGGAACAGAAGAGAAGATAATCAGAGTTCAGTGGAACAAACTACAAATTAGTTACTATATTTTTTGAGTAAAAACTTACATTAAAATCCTGTAATCAGATTAATTACTGACTCTACCTGATTTGAATACATATTTATGAAACAGTATTTGTGTTTTAAATATAATACATTTAGCACATGAATTCCAATCTGTGTCTCTATTGAGTCAAAATAAAGTGAAACACACACTAATGAGTTTACGCCAAATATAATAAATGACATGGAACAAATACAAATGTGATTTTGCCTTAAAACAAAAACCTTTCAGTGAAATGTTCCACTAGTTAAAGCTGTTTGTCCTCTAGTTTAAACATGTTTGTATTGGTCTCAGTAAATAACTGAAATTATTGCACAGCTCCTGGAATACTCAATTCTGATTGGTCAGTCGTGACATTCTGAGGTGTGTTATTCCCTGATAACAACCGTTGTCATTAGCAACACAGAATAACACACAGTCATACGGGTATTTGAGTCCGGCGTTTCTTTTACTTCTCTCGTATCACACCACCGCGCTCTCACTCGATTCATTCAAACACAACTGCTATTAGCTTGTGTCTCAGTTACTGACTGTATTTACTGTCAAACAAAACCGGAGGAGATTCCTGTTAATAGTAGACTTGTGGATACATTGTTAGAAGTGTGTCTTGTTGTTAAAGTTGTTGTTAATTGATGAGAAGTGTTTAACTGAATCCAAATACCCTCATTCACTATTCCCTACATTAGACCACTAATACAGTTCAGTTGAAGGAGTGAATGAAAACGAGTGAGTGAATTCAGACACTGAGTCACTGGAAGGACTGACGCTTTTGCATAGTTTGCTAGTGCTGCTGTTTAATAATCATTTGAAACTGGCAGCTCCAGTATGAAAGGATTTATCTTGAACTCTGTCATGGAAATTATGTATAAACCTAATTAAACAATTTAATAATCAATTTACAATTCATTTACATCTGTACTGTATTACGCTGTACTCTATGGCAAGCATTTCTCTATCCATTGTGCATACATCAGTTGTACACTCGTTATTGCTGTGCATTGTGGGATTGAATGAGTGCACTTGATAATGTTCTGTTAAAGATCACTTCATCTGGAAAACATCTGCTGTGTACAAACAGTTTTATATACATTCATACAGCGACTGTACATTATGTCTTCAATGTCCGTCTTGTCTGAACTTCCAGGTTCACAGTAGTTTGTTAGGAACTGTTTTTCTTTGTGGAAGCTTTGTGTTTGAAGAGCTAAACAATATTTCAATTTAAATCAATCATTTGTGTCTAATCATTTACTTATGAGGCAAGAAACAATATAATAAGTGGGATGATGCACATCCAGCCGGTTGTTATCACAGAATAAACCCCTTCAGGATGATACAAGTCCTGATCAACCTGTCGGTTTATTCTGTGATAACAACTGGATGTCCTGGAGAGCTGGATGTACATTATACCCAGGGTGAGATTTGTGGAAAAACCAGAGGGAGGATGTTTTGAAACACTTTCATTCATGAAAAAATCATTGTTTCATTCTGACACAAACCCTTTAAAATAAAGCTTGATGATAATTTGATAAACTTTTTTTCACAAATATTTGAAAGTATATATTTGTTCACATATTAGAGATAAATGAATCTCTTTAATATCAGAAAGTGAAGTTTACTCACATCAGTTTACAGTTTGAGTCTCGTAGCACATCAATGAGCTGCTGCTTTGAGTCTCCAATCATATTAAAACTCAGATCAAGCTCTTTTAGAAACTGCAGTGCTTTTGTGTTTGTCAAAGATTGAGTTAAAGAAGAAACATCTGTAATTCCACAGGAATGAAGACTAGAAAGAGACAAACAGAGGAAGATCATCTTACAAACAAATCATTAAGGTGAAGAATTTTTCACAAATATAATGTGAACTCAGACTCATCATGAGATTTTGAGTATAAAGTGTTTTGGTTTAAACTGTTGAAGTGATTTTAATCATTTTGATTCTTCTATGTGAATGTTCAAAAACGTGTTACTTTACCTCGTTTCAATTAAAATGAACAAGAGCCAAAAATAATTTTTGAGTGTAAAGTCACAAATACACACAAAAAACTTAAAATAAACTGAACAGTAAACTAATAACACTGTCACTGCTGTACAGTATAATGATACTAACTGTAGTTTCTCCAGCTTGAATTGTGTGTTCATCAGTAGATCACTGAGGTTTTTCACTCCAGAGTCTCCTAGTTCATTCCAGCTCAGGTTCAGTTCTCTCAGGTGTGATGGGTTTGATTTCAGAGCTGAAGTCAGGATGAGACACTGTTCCTCTGTAATTCTGCAATTACACAGACTGAAGACAGAAAGAGAAAAGACAATGAATCAGACAAGTGTCAAGTTCATGTGAATAAATTCATCATGTGTTAACACCATACAGTGTAATAATTAAAACATTGCCAAAAACATTATATGACCATAAACAAGAACAGAAGAAAAAAAAGATTAACAAAGTAGATTAAGAAATAGGATCAACTATAGAACTACTTAAAAATAACACTAAAATGTGAAAATTGAGTTTAAATGTGAGAAATCAAGATATAAAGAAATAAAGACATTTTAAGAGTACATTATCATCAATAAACACTTTTTTGCTATTGTCTTTCTTTATTGTACAGTATGTCTGAGTGAATGCAAAAAAAAAAAATAATAAAAAGTATGTCTGTATTTAATTTGGTCCATTAATTAATTGTATTGCTGTCATTTGTTATTACTGTGATCTCCGGTGATTGACAGATTTTTCTGCTCCATCATCAGAGGAGAGAAGAGATGTTGTTGTGAGGGAGAAAGTTATTTAGATAAAAGATCATAAGGGCACATAAATTAGAAATACATTATGTGCACAGATAAATCAAGTCAATATTCCATAAAAATAATAACTGTCAACTTTAATTTCACAGAGACTTTATGAAAGTAAACAGTGAACTTTAATCTCACTGTCACTGCTGTACAGTATAATGATACTAACTCTAGTTTCTCCAGCTTGAATTGTGTGTTCATCAGTAGATCACTGAGGTTTTTCACTCCAGAGTCTCCTAGTTTATTCCCTGTCAGGTTCAGTTCTCTCAGGTGTGATGGGTTTGATTTCAGAGCTGAAGTCAGGATGAGACACTGTTTCTCTGTAATACTGCATCCACACAGACTGAAAACAGAAAGAGAAAAGACAATGAATCAGACAAGTGTCAAGTTCATGTGAGTAAATTCATCATGTGTTAACATTATACAGTGTAATAATTAAAACATTGCCAAAAACATTATATGACCATAAACAAGAACAGAAGGAAAAAAAGATTAACAAAGCAAATTAAGATCTATGGTCAACTATAGAACTACTTAAAAATGACATAAAAAATTTGAAAACTGAGTTTAAATGTGAGAAATCAAGACAATTGTGTTTCTGAATTACAATTTACCTAAAGACATTTTAAGAGTCATTTATCATCAATAAAAAAAAAATCATCAACATGTTTTGCAATTGTCTTTCTTTATTTTGCAGTATCTCTGAGTGAATGCAAAGAAAAAAAAATGTATGGCTGGATTTAATTTGGTCCATTCATTAATTGCATTGCAGTCATTTGTTATTATTTTGATCTCCAGTGATTGACAGATTTTTCTGCTCCATCATCAGAGGAGAGAAGAGATGTTGTTGTGAGGGAGAAAGTTATTTAGATAAAAGATCATAAGGGCACATAAATTAGAAATACATTATGTGCACGGATAAATAATTTAATCAATGCAATATTCCATAACAATAATAACTGTCAACTTTAATTTTACAGAGACTTTATGAAAGTAAACAGTGAACTTTAATCTCACTGTCACTGCTGTACAGTATAATGATACTAACTCTAGTTTCTCCAGCTTGAATTGTGTGTTCATCAGTAGATCACTGAGGTTTTTCACTCCAGAGTCTCCTAGTTTATTCCAGCTCAGGTTCAGTTCTCTCAGGTGTGATGGGTTTGATTTCAGAGCTGAAGTCAGGATGAGACACTGTTTCTCTGTAATACTGCAATCACACAGACTGAAGACAGAAAGAGAAAAGACAATGAATCAGACATGTTGTTTATGTGTGAGTTTAATTAATCATGAGTTTAATTAAACATTTTAAATTTGTAGTTTACAGACAACAAATAGAACATTTTGTGATTTTTTTTTTTCTTATTGTGATGCATGTCTAAGTGAAACAGCTTTTTGAACAAGAACAAATGCAGGTCAGGAATTCATTTTGGAAGAAAAGATGGATAATTGTTTGCTATTGCTGTGATCTCATGCGATTGATATGATTTACCACCCTCACATCATCAGACAAGAAAAAAAATGCTTTTGTGAGGGAAAAGGATAATTATTTTTATTAAAGAAAACTGAAAATCTGAGCATATCACACCAGTCCTCAGGTCCCTACACTGGCTTCCAGTTATATTTAGAATTGATTTTAAAGTACTTTTACTCATTTATAAATCATTCAATGGCATTTAATGAATGAGCACTGTGTCTGAACTGACTGCATTATGTATAATCATTTGCATTATGTATAATTATGTATAATCATCCAAGATGGCGCCGCACATGGCAGCCACGGTGTGTGGCTCTCTAGTGTTTGTACTGTTTTTGTTAGTTTTTCCTGTTTTTTTTGTCTCTCAAACACAATCAGTTTTACTAGGGATGAATTGCTGAACATTCGGCAGAACACACCTCAAAATATCCTACCGGTTTTCGATTATTCGGACGTTTTGCTAAACGTTGTAGTTGGCGGAGCGCGGATTTCGAATGGCGCTGCCTAGCATACATCTGGCGAATCTCCGCTCTCTACCCAACAAAACGGACGAACTACGTCTGCTCACTCAGACAAATAAGGACTTTTCAAACTCCGCTGCTCTGTGTTTCACCTGGCTGAATGACGCGATGCCGGACGGCGCGCTCCATCTGCCGGGCTATCAGCTGTTTAGAGCGGATCGCGACGCAGAATCAACGGTGAAATCGTGTGGTGGCGGGACGTGCTTTTACATCAATGAGAGGTGGTGTACAGATGTAACAGTGTTAAAGAAGATGTGCTGTTCCGATCTTGAAGCGCTTTTCATTAACTGTAAGCCGTTCTGTTCGCCGCAAGAGTTTTGCTCGTTCATTCTCGTGAGTGTATACATTCCACCGCAAGCGAACGTAAGCCTGGCTTTGCAGAAACTTGCCGATCAGATCACAGAGACAGAACAACAACACCCGGGCTCTGTTTTAATCATTCTTGGGGACTTTAATAAAGCTAATCTCTCACGTGAACTGCCAAAATACAGTCAGCATGTTACATGTCCCACCAGAGACAGTAATACATTGGATCACTGTTACACCACAATAAGGAATGCATATCACTCTGTCCCACGGGCAGCTTTGGGACTCTGATCACTGCCTGGTTCATCTTATACCGACCTACAGGCAAAAACGTAAATCTGCTAAACCTGTAGTGAAGACTGTAAAGAGATGGACCAATGAAACAGAGTGGGTTTTACAAGCCTGTTTCGAATGGACTGATTGGAGTGTTTTTGAAGCTGCCTCCACCAATCTGGATGAGCTCACAGAGACTGTAACATCCTATATCAGTTTTTGCGAAGATATATGTATTCCTACCAGGACTTATTTAACATTCAGTGATAAGCCATGGTTTACAACAAAACTCAGACATCTTTGTCAAGCCAAAGAGGATGCCTACAGAAAAGGGGATAGAGTATTGTACAATCATGCCAGGAACACACTGAACAAGGAGATTAGAGCGGCTAAAAGGACCTGTGCAAAAAGGTTAGAAGATCAGTTTGCTTCAAACAACCCAGCCTCAGTGTGGAAAGGTCTGAAAGCCATCACAAACTACAAGACGCCATCCCCCAGCACTGAGGTGAATCAACAACTTGCTGAAGACCTGAATGAGTTTTATTGTAGATTTGAAACCCCCCACACTCGTTCTGACCATCTCCCTACACATCCATTAACACCTCCAACAAACCCCTCCTCCCCCCCTCCTGCACTTCAGATTAGTGAGGAAGATGTGCGCCAGGTCTTCAGAAAGAACAAAAGAAGAAAGGCACCAGGCCCAGATGGTGTGACACCAGCCTGTCTGAAAACCTGTGCTGATCAGCTGGCCCCCATCTTTTCACAGATCTTCAACAGGTCTCTGGAGTTGTGTGAAGTTCCATCATGCTTCAAACGCTCCACCATCATCCCCGTCCCAAAGAAACCCAAAATTACTGGACTTAATGACTACAGACCTGTGGCACTCACGTCTGTCATCATGAAGTCATTAGAAAAACTGGTTTTGGCTTACCTGAAGGACATCACTGGACCCTTACTGGACCCCCTGCAGTTTGCTTACCGAGCAAACAGGTCTGTGGATGATGCAGTGAACATGGGACTGCACTTCATCCTGCAACATCTGGACAGACCAGGGACTTATGTGAGGATCCTGTTTGTGGACTTCAGTTCGGCCTTCAACACCATCATTCCTACACTCCTCCAGACCAAACTAAATCAGCTCTCTGTTCCTAGCTCTATCTCTCAGTGGATCACCAGCTTTCTGACAGATAGGCAACAGCTAGTGAGAATAGGGACATTAATGTCAGGAAGCCGCACCATGAACATTGACACCCCTCAGGGATGTTTTCTCTCCCCACTGCTCTTCTCCCTGTATACTAATGACTACACCTCCAAAGACCCCTCTGTCAAGCTCCTGAAGTTTGCAGACGACACCACACTCATCGGCCTCATTCAGGATGGTGAAGAGTCTGCCTACAGACAAGAGGTTGAGCAGCTCGCTGTCTGGTGCAGTCACAACAACCTGGAGCTAAACACGCTCAAAACAGTGGAGATGATCATAGACTTCAGGAGAAACCCCCCTGCACTCCTACCTCTCAGCATCATGGACAGCACTGTGGCTGCAGTGGAGTCATTCAAGTTCCTAGGGTCCATCATCTCCCGGGACCTGAAGTGGGACACTCACATCGACTCCACTGCAAAGAAGGCCCAACAAAGGTTGTACTTCCTTCGACAACTGAGGAAGTTCAACCTGCTGCAGGAGCTGCTGAAACATTTTTCTACTCAGCCATCATCGAATCCATTCTTTGCACATCAATCACTGTCTGGTTTGGCTCAGCTACAAAATCAGACACCAGAAGATTACAGAGAACGGTTCGGACCGCCGAGAGGATTATTGGTGCTCCCTTGCCCACCCTTCAAGAACTGTATACATCCAGAGTGAGGAAAAGGGCTCAGAAAATCACTCTGGATCCCTCACACCCAGGTCATCCCCTTTTCGAACTTTTGCCATCTGGTCGGCACTACAGAGCCACAAATACCAGGACAGCCAGACATAAGAACAGTTTCTTCCCTCGCACAATATATCTTATGAACAATTAAATGTTTCAGACCCCCCCCCATTCTATTCTACTCTATTCTATTCTATTCTGATCTATTCTATCCTGTTCTTTTTCTGTCATCTGTAGCACAACTGTATATACAATTTATTTATTTTCCTAAATCTTATATTGCAATTTTTGTCTATTTATATTTACATATGTGTATTTTTTTTTATTATTCTCAACTATATTATTTTCTCTGTGTTATTGTTGTCGTCTCTGTGCACTGGAAGTCTGTGACACCAAAACAAATTCCTTGTATGCGTAAGCATACTTGGCAATAAAGCTGTTCTGGTTCTGGTTCTGGTTCATTTTCTGTTTTTAACTGTAAAATTTATTTTAAATCAATTTTTAAATCATTTTAAAAGTGTTTAATTTTTTTTGTTTTATTGTTGTGATTATTGTTTTTATGATTATTCTACTGCCTTTTTTGTGAAGTGTTGTCTTTATTACTGTTTTTATGATTATTCTACTTCCTTTTATGTAAAGCACTTTGAATTACCTTCGTGTATGAAATGTGCTATATAAATAAACTTGCCTTGCCTAAAGATCACAAGGGCTGCTATACGTAAACCGTCCGACATATAGGAATGTCTGTAAACACCTGAGAGCCGGTGCAACTGCAGTTATATGCATGTATGAATATTTATATCTATAGTAGACTTCAGAAGATGCTTTTGCTAAACACAATAAAACAAAACGAAACTGTTAGCTAACATGGCATTTAAAAGATACTTTAGTTTAAAAACCTGTAATATTGAGTTAATACATATTAAAACCACAAACCAACATGTTCTTATCTCTGAAAGTTTATCCAATTTCCTCAGGAATTTAAATATTATTGGTTTTTACAACCAGATGCTGCACAATGTTTTTGCATCTTGAAACTTATTGATTACTATTGTGAGTGATGACAGAACATTCCAAGATGGCAGACGTAATGACAAGAGATCTGGAGTGATTGAATGTGGCATCTACCTGTACATATCTATAATACAACCAAACAACTCACTGAGAGCAGAAACTACGGTAATGCAGGACTGTCAGTCATCGGCTGTGGGCGGAGCCTAAACAATGTGACATCACACTGCTCAGAGAATCAAAACGGCAGGACTAATGAAACTGATTTGTTTTAATGGGGATTAAAAAATAAGTGGGTGGATTTTTATCATTGTAGGGTGGTTGTGCTCACACACCGTCAACACATATTTATGTCCAAACATCATGGAAAAGTGGATTTTGTATTATAGGTGCCCTTTCTTTCAGTCTGTGAGCGCATGGATGCCTGTCCACATACGTTGGTGGTCAGTGTTTTCAAATTGGTCTTCAATCCTCAGTTTGTAGTCAGTAAACAGGATTTCATTCAGCAGTCACAGCAGAAGTGAGAGACAAAATTTAGTCTATTCAAAAGTTAGTATGAATCTATTCTAAGAAGGCTGGAAGCTGTATTAAAAGCAAACAATGGTAAATACACTAATAAGATACTGGCTATTTCTAATGTGCTCACATTATGTTCTCTAACCTCTGTGCACTTAAAGGGGTAGTTCACCCAAAAATGAAAATTACCCCATGATTTACTCACCTCAAGCCATCCTAGATGTATATGAATCTCTTTTCAGACAAATATAATTAGCTATATTAAAAAATGTCCTGGCTCTTAAAGCTTTATAACGTGGGGTTAGACTTGAATGAGAATTAAAATATACTACTGTAACATTACTAGTCACGTGAAATGATGTAAGATACTCACTTCAGTGTGTTGAGTTGACAGTGTTTATCCTGCAGTAGAGCAGCGATCTGATTCACTCGTGTGTCTCCTAGCTTATGTTCACTCAGATTCAGCTCTCTCAGGAGTAACGGGTTTTTACCCACAATTCCAATCACATACTGACAGGCTTCATCTGCAGCAGGACCCAAAAACCTGCAGAAGAGAAGATAAAACAGGAATCAATTTATTTAAAGGGGTCATGGGATGCCCATTTTCCACAAGTTGATATGATTCTTTAGGGTCTTAATGAAAAGTCTCTAATATACTTTGATTAAAAATTCTCAATGGTTTTGTAAAATAACACCCTTTTACCTTGACAAAATCAACTCTGCAAAAATCATCTCATTCTAAGGGGTTGTTCCTTTAAATGCAAATGAGCTCTGTTCAGCCCGCCCTTTTCTTCTCTCTGTGGAATGATGATCTTGTTTACATTAGCCGCATTTAGCAGCTAAACCTCCTAACTACTACGTTATAACGAAAGGCGATCGCAAAGATTCATAAAAAAAAAACCTTATACTCACTTCTGCTGTAAGTGAAGCTGGATCATGAATGATTCGCGTGAACATAGACGGATATATGTAGATCGGGAGGCACATTCCCTTCACACACAAACATAATCCACTGCATCTTCAGCTGCTTAGATGTCAGGAGTAAATGACGACCACTATGTACATTATTACATCCAGCAACACAACACCTCAATCACTCAATCAGAGATATTCTTGTCTAACGTACATCCCTGCTTCGGCATCGAAACAAGGAAAGTTACTGGACTGTGACAGCTGGTCTGAGGTAAGAGCTCATGTCAATCAACTATCGTGGGCGTGTCCTCTGTTGGTGTGACGCCACAACGACAGACATCTGAGAACGGCTCGATTTTTAAAAGGGGATATTATTTTTACAGATTAATTAAAAACCACTGCATGGATTTTTTTATCATTATAGAGTAGATTTGTACATACACTGCCAACACACATTAATGTTCAAACAACATGTAAAAGTGAAGTTAGCATCCGATGACCCCTTTAACTGATGTCTGTGTTGATGCAACAGTAATTCTGCTCATTATGAGAGAAACTGCAGGTTCAGACATATTTGCAGGGCTGTTAGTGGAAAAAATTCCTGAGCCTGAACTTTTTTCCTTGCCCCCGAGGTGAGTAGGGGTGGGGGTACTATGTATGCGACGCACTTTTAACACATAACTTGTTGGCCCCTGGACCCAAATATATAAACAGCCTATGTATAACCCTGATCATCATTATTGTCAAGTGGCTCTTTTTAGATATTTTCATATTTGCATTATGTCCCCAGTATTATTCAAGAAAACACAGCATTTTCTTTTTTCTTTGACATTATTAGCCCATCTTAGTACAATCACTGGAAGTAAATGCTACAGATGCTACAGCCATACCAAGACAGGTCAGTAAGTGGCAATAATAGTACTCCAAAGTACACAGTAATTGATTAACTAAAGGACATGAAAAGGACACACATTCATTTTTCTTTAACAAATTTAATTGCAAAATATGCACCATTCAACTGAAAAACCATAATAAATAAATATACTGTAAAAGACAGTATGGGATTAACAAAAAACATTTCTCCTTCCCTTTATTTCTTCCTTTCTGAACATAGTTTTTGGTCCAAAACATGCAAATGGTGCAAAATATGCACCATTAAACAGAAACACCATAATAAATAAATATACTATAAAAGACAGTGTGGAATTAACAAAAAAGCATTTCTCCCTCCCTTTATTTCTTCCTTTCTGAACATAGTTTTTGGTCCAAAATTTTTGGCCTCGTCAATGTTGACTGAAAACATGCCATTCTTAAGCTTCTCAGACAGACGTTTTTTAAACTCTGGCGAGATGCCGTGTGTAAGAAGATAGCTTGCGTGCTGCCTGGAGACAGACAGATGCGCCAGGGCGGGTCTATCCTCCGCTAATTTCTTACATAAAGTGACGAGTGGGTGGGCGATAGTAAATGACAGGTCAAGCTCAGCAAGGAGCACAAGCGAATTTTTAAATCAGTCACACGATCGGTCATTGAGGGTGGAATATCTGCCGTGGCTATTGCCCCTGGCAAACGTGAGGTGTGTTGCAGTGCTCTGACTGTTGCTTTATGAACAGGGTCTAATTCGTGCCGTGACAGCACTTTTTTCCCGCTAGTTCCATACATCAGTTTCCTTGCGCACACAGTGCAATAGCATGCTCCTGGTTGCCGGAGCTTGCTTCCAAAGGGCTTTCCGTCGCTACCCACATCCTCAATCCAAGCCCAGCGCCATTTATTCTTTATGCCTTTATCAATATCTTTAATGTCTTCCCCTGGCTTCATAAACATAGCCATGACTTACGGTTTGAGTTGCCAGTATGAGACACAATTGTACAGTATGGGAGCTAAAAACACCTTCGCGCATGGAGCATTGCCTTAACCTGTATCAATCTATTTGACAAAGACACAAGGCCCGCCCCTTCCCTACTTCTGATTGGCTCATCGGCTAGAATGTGTATTGTTTGAGTCGTTGAGCGTTAAAGCTGCTCTCTGACCTGCGCATCTCAGATCTAGAGAAATGACAGATCAATATCCGCGAACCTGATTATTTTTTTATTTTTATTTTTTTTCGCAGCCACAGTATGCCGGAAATCCGGCGTGGTGCCGGAACGCTATCACCCCTGTATTTGTGTGTGCTGAATTATCACCAGTCCTCTCCTGACACACAATACATGTTTGTGGCCTGTTATATAATGTGCTGAATACCAGCACATCTAGTGACCCAAAATGTCTGATTAACCTATAACTTTTAACACAACTAAACTGTGTTGACATTTATCATCAAAACAACAGCAGCTGCAGCATCTGATCTTTCAAGTTTGATCATCTTAAACATTCTTGAAGCAACAAATTATGTACCTCAGTGAAATAGTGAAATAATAGAATAGAATAGAATAGAATAGAATAGGAATTTATTCACATGCTTATAATTTATTTTACATTATTTCATCGCGTCTCACCTCAGTGTCTTGAGTTGACAGTTCGGATCCTGTAGTAAATCACTGAGCTCCTTGACTCCTGATTGTCCAGGATCATTTCCTGTGAGATCCAGCTCTATCAGGTGTGAAGGGTTTGATCTCAGAGCTGAAGTCAGAGCTTTATAACCTTCTTCAGTGATACTGCAGTCTGAAAGCCTAGAGCCAGAATGAAAATGTCACATTCAGATGATTAATCATTTATTCTAGAAATGACCTAAACAACGTAAATCCGTTACAGAATATGTTATTCCTTATTCAAATGAACTAAAACTTAGCTGTAAAGCAAAATCTGAATATATATGAATATATGAATATAAATTCAATCTAAATATATAAATATCATCGATTCAAACAAACAAAAAAACTTTAAACTGCTAGACATCAATTCACTTTAGCATCTCCAGCTTAAAGTCACTTTCAAGCTTTAACCTTCTGATGCTCCTCATTTGTGAGATACACTTGTAGTCTTCATGGTCAAAAGACACTGAACACCTGAAATATAACTTTTTTTTCTCAAGTAAAATAAATGTAATATATTTTTGTTCTATACAGTTCTGTGCAAAAATCTTTTTTCCATTAGTATTTTCACAAGCTAAAAAATGGTTAATGGTCAGTTATTTCTATCTTTTGCTGTAGTGCGTCAGTAGGAAATATCAGTTTACATTTCCAAACATTCATTTTGCCATTAATTTTAATAATCCGGTCAGATTATTTGCACAAGGAGTCTGACAACAGCCAGTGCTCCACACAGAGATCTGATCTCATCATCATTCAGTTCGTCTGGAATGACATGAAGAAACAGAACAAACTGAGACAGACTAAATCCAGAAGAACTGTGACAACATCTCAAAGATGCTTTAAGAGAGGCTTAAAGTTTTTACACAGTTGCTTACTTTTATTAGGTTTTGGATTTGGATATTTATTCAGACATTCTCAAATACTACTTTTTGTCATGTTTTAAATATTTTTAGTTTGAAAAGTTGATGTAAAGTCTCAGTTTTTGTATTATTATTACTACAGTCAAACCTTAACATAGAAAAAGCATTTTTACACATAACAGCTGCTGGTTGAGAACGCCGTTGAGAGAACGCGCCATATTCGAATCGGGGGTTTGTGCTGTTAAGATAACGAGACGCTATGCCCCCTAAAAAGCTTCACACACAGGCCGAGGAGGTTGATGACATTAAGCGATGGCTTGATATGTTGACGGAGGAGGTTTCTGGTGTTAGACAACAGCAGAAGATCATAATGAGCCTGGTGGAGGAAGTGAAAGCCTTGAGGCAACAAAACATCGAGAAGGACAAGCGGATTATGTTGCTGGAAAACCGTGTGGCAGATCTGGAACAATATACCAGAATGAATGATATCATAGTCACCGGCTTGGAGATAAGTCAAGTCAAGTCACCTTTATTTATATACCGCCTTTAACAATACAGAATTGTGACAAGGCGGCTGTACAGTATTAAATAGGAAACAGTACATCAACAATGCCAAAGGCAACAGTAAACAATCACATTTTAGGTAAAGGTAGTTAATCAAAAACAATAAAATAAAATGCAATATTGTGTTAAGAGAAAGTGTCCCCAACTAAGCAAGCCAGAGGCGACAGCGGCAAGGAACCAAAACTCCATCGGTGACAAATGGAGAAAAAAAACCTTGGGAGAAACCAGGCTCAGTCGGGGGGCCAGTTCTCCTCTGGCCAAAGTTCCCGTGGTCTTGTGCCGACAGCAGTCTAGGTGATGTGGTCTTCACTGTGGATCCGTCTCTGGGGCTCATCTAGTTGATGTGGACTCCGCTGACATTCAGGGCTGTCTACACAATCCATTAGTTTTTCAAATTGGTATGTTTCGCCGGGCCGCAAAGAAATATAGAGCTGGGTATCATCAGCGTAGCAGTGAAAGCTAACACCATATTTCCTGATGATATCACCCAAGGGTAACATGTAAAGCGTAAAGAGTAATGGCCCTAGTACTGAGCCTTGCGGTACTCCATACTGCACTTGTGATCGATATGATACCTCTTCATTTACTGCCACGAATTGATGGTGGTCAGATAGATACGATTTGAACCATGCCAATGCACTACCACTAATGTCAACATAATTCTCAAGTCTATTCAAGAGAATGTTGTGGTCAACAGTATCAAACGCAGCACTAAGATCCAGTAAAACCACGTTCATATGCCCGGGCGGTGACGACGCTGAATGAAGGGGAGACGAGCGAGCAGGACGATACAACGGTGGAGCAACAGGTGACGGCATTCCTTCACTCAAAGGGGATTGAGTTGGATAGGAGTAACATTGAGGCATGTCATTCAATCCCACGAAGACTTAAAATGGATAGACCAGCTATAATTGTTTGCTTTGCTAGGAAACATAAAACTGAGTTGTTGAAACAGGGAAGACGATTGAAGGGCACGGATGTGTATTTGAATGAACACTTGACTAAGAAAAATGCTGACATTGCCAGACAGGCCCGACTCCTCAGAAGACTGAAGAAAATACAATCAACATGGACTACAAATTGTAAAATATTTATTAAGCTGAATGGAACGCCAGAACAAGCCAAAGTGTTAGTCATTAGGCAGTTGGAGGAGCTGGATAAATATAAATGAGTTAAATGAGAGCAAGGTAATGCAGTATACCCAGTAGTCAATAAAAATAAACAGAATCAAAAATTACAACTATGTCAAGTCCAGAAGATAAGCAGTTGTTTACATCTGGACTAGATAATTTTGCATATACAGAGTACAAAATGCAGGATATTTAAAATAACATAGATCCTGTAAACAATTTATTTATGAATATTAAAAACAGCTCTACTTATTATACAGACGAGCAATTCAATATAACTTTCCAATCAGAACGTAATATATCAATGATCCACTTTAATAGTAGAAGTTTATATGCCAACTTCCAGAGTATTATAGAATATTTGAGACAATTTAAGAATCATTTCAATATCATAGCAATATCGGAGACTTGGATTAAAGAAAGCTTTTGATACCATAAATCACAATATTTTATGACAAAAACTAGAGAGATATGGTATTAGAGGGGTGGGTTTGGACTGGGTGAGTAGTTATCTGACAAACAGGAAACAGTTAGTAGAAATTGGTGAACATAAATCTGCATATATGAACATAACTTGTGGTGTACCTCAAGGATCAGTTTTAGGTCCAAAACTGTTTATAATGTACAGTCGTGGCCAAAAGTTTTGAGAATGACACAAATATTAGTTTTCACAAAGTTTGCTGCTAAACTGCTTTTAGATCTTTGTTTCAGTTGTTTCTGTGATGTACTGAAATATAATTACAAGCACTTCATACGTTTCAAAGGCTTTTATCGACAATTACATGACATTTATGCAAAGAGTCAGTATTTGCAGTGTTGGCCCTTCTTTTTCAGGCCCTCTGCAATTCGACTGGGCATGCTCTCAATCAACTTCTGGGCCAAATCCTGACTGATAGCAACCCATTCTTTCATAATCACTTCTTGGAGTTTGTCAGAATTAGTGGGTTTTTGTTTGTCCACCCGCCTCTTCAGGATTGACCACAAGTTCTCAATGGGATTAAGATCTGGGGAGTTTCCAGGCCATGGACCCAAAATTTCAACGTTTTGGTCCCCGAGCCACTTAGTTATCACTTTTGCCTTATGGCACGGTGGTCCATCATGCTGGAAAATGCATTGTTCTTCACCAAACTGTTGTTGGATTGTTGGAAGAAGTTGCTGTTGGAGGGTGTTTTGGTACCATTCTTTATTCATGGCTGTGTTTTTGGGCAAAATTGTGAGTGAGCCCACTCCCTTGGATGAGAAGCAACCCCACACATGAATGGTCTCAGGATGCTTTACTGTTGGCATGACACAGGACTGATGGTAGCGCTCACCTTTTCTTCTCCGGACAAGCCTTTTTCCAGATGCCCCAAACAATCGGAAAGAGGCTTAATCGGAGAATATGACTTTGCCCCAGTCCTTAGCAGTCCATTTGCCATACTTTTTGCAGAAGATCAATCTGTCCCTGATGGTTTTTTTTTGGAGAGAAGTGGCTTCTTTGCTGCCCTTCTTGACACCAGGCCATCTTCCAAAAGTCTTTGCCTCACTGTGCGTGCAGATGCGCTCACACCTGCCTGCTGCCATTCCTGAGCAAGCTCTGCACTGGTGGCACTCCGATCCCGCAGCTAAATCCTCTTTAGGAGACGATCCTGGCGCTTGCTGGACTTTCTTGGATGCCCTGAAGCCTTCTTAACAAGAATTGAACCTCTTTCCTTGAAGTTCTTGATGATCCTATAAATTGTTGATTTAGGTGCAATCTTAGTAGCCACAATATCCTTTCCTGTGAAGCCATTTTTATGCAACGCAATGATGGCTGCACACGTTTCTTTGCAGGTCACCATGGTTAACAATGGAAGAACAATGATTTCAAGCATCACCCTCCTTTTAACATGTCAAGTCTGCCATTCTAACCCAATCAGCCTGACATACTGATCTCCAGCCTTGTGCTCGTCAACATTCTCACCTGAGTTAACAAGACGATTACTGAAATGATCTCAGCAGGTCCTTTAATGACAGGAAATTTTTTTTCGGGATTAAGTTAATTTTCATGGCAAAGAAGGACTATGCAATTCATCTGATCAGTCTTCATAACATTCTGGAGTATATGCAAATTGCTATTATAAAAACTTAAGCAGCAAATTTTCCAATTTCCAATATTTATGTAATTCTCAAAGACTGTATATTAATGATATGTGTAGAGTATCAAATATACTAAACTTTATTTTATTTGCAGATGATACAAATTTTTTTTGTTCTGGTGATAATTTACAACAGCTTTTGAAGGTGATGACAATTGAAATGAATAAATTAAAACATTGGTTTGATGTAAATAAATTGTCATTAAATATAAGTTAAACTAAGATTATGTTATTTGGAAGATATAAAACAAATCCTCAAATTGAATTGAAAATTGATAATACAAATATAGAAAGAGTATATGAAAATAAAATTCTTGGTGTAATTTTAGATTATAAGTTATGTTGGAAACCTCAAATAAAGTAGGTTAAAGCAAAACTGGCTAAGACTATAGCTATTTTGAATAAAGCAAGATATATTTTGGACAACAGATCAATGCATATTTTGTATAATACATTTATATTACCGTATTTGAGTTCTTGTGTAGAGATCTGGGGAAATACCTACAAAAGCTATTTACAATCGATATGTATATTACAAAAGAGAGCAATCAGAATTATTAATAATGTGCGATATCTGGAACAGACAAATGTATTATTTTTAAAGTCAGATATACTGAAGTTTATTGATTTGGTTAAATTTAAAACTGCACACGTTATGTTCAAAACAAGAAATATGTTACTTCCGGGAAACTTACAAAAAATGTTCTTGGAAAGGCAGGGTGGGTATAATTTGAGGGAAGAGTTAAACTTTAAAAATGTTAAAATAAGAACAACTTTAAAAAGTATGTGTATCTCTGTCTGTGGGATGCAGCTGTGGAATGGTTTGGAGCATGTGTTAAAGCAATGTATAAATATTAAAAAGTTTAAGACATGGTATAAAGCCATTTTACTTAAAGGATATGTGGATATATGGCTGGTGCTATCGTTATGCGCTAAACGAGAGCTTTGTCGTGTTGCTGTCGTCGCCGGAAGCTCTGCAACCGGTTATACGGCAAAGCCATTGTCCATGTTCGTGTCATCGATTCTCCAGTTTCGGTACGGTATTTGTTAGTTTTAAATTAAATAATGTTTTGTTCGAAATAAAAATGAAAATGAAATGAAATTATCTGTATCATATAAAGTGATATATAACAAACATGTCTTGACTCCACTAGTTAACTTTTTTCTGTTCATCATGAGAGCATTTTCATTATGCATGTTGTTTGTTAGTTTTAGAAGATACTTATTTTAAGCAAAATGTAAAAATGGTCCAGACTTCAAGACGAAAACCCTGAACTTCCATAAAGTATATTTTATCAGTAAATGTAATGCAAAAACTTAAAAATAATAATAGCCTGAAAACATCTTGTCTTGGCTTTTGATATCCAATTATATACACAAAATGCTTCATCACAAACACAAACGAACCATCAAATGTATGTCAAGTTATCCCTACCTTGAACATAACCAAATACAGCGGTATAGCACAATGCGTCGGCTAAGGACAGTGTCAATGACAGACCAAATCAGAAAAAAAAAAAAAACACTTCGGGAGGCATAAATATAAAAGCACAAAATACAGACATGTTCATTATCTAAGTCTAATTTTCACCTTATGTTTTTGTTGAGCTCAATTTTGTCTGTTGTCACACAACTTACCTCAGTATCTCCAAATGACACTTCATATTTTCCAGTCCATGGCAAAGTAGCTTCACTCCTGAATCCTGCAGATTATTATTGCTCATGTTCAGCACTTTCAGACTGGTATCTGATCCAAGAACTGTAGCCAGAGCTGAACAGCTTTTGTCTGTTAAGCCACAATCATTTAGCCTACGAGGGAAATAAGATTACAGAATAATTAGATTGAATCAATTTGCTAAATACCAGAGCTAAATTCCAAAACTTGTGACTTGACTTGACATAATAAAAGACTTGCGACTCGACTTAGACAACAATGACTCGAGACTTGACTTGGACTTGAGCCCTGTCACCATGGCCTGCCTTTTATTTGATAAAAAAAAAAACAAAAAAAAAAACTGTTCTGATCAATATAGGCTGGTTACTAAAGCGCATGATCACACTGGCATGATTAGCACAGATTTTGGCACTGAGCCAGAGACGGACTCACTAAGTGAGCGCTTGTTAGTATTTTCATCCACATGTTTAGGATATTTAATGTTTTAGACATTTAAAATGCACATAATCACTATAAACCACTTACAATAATAAGAAGATGATGAAGAATAAACACTGATGTATATTGAAACAGCAGTAACCTAATAATAGGCTAAACCTTTCTAACATAATTAGATTTTTTTTTTTTGCACGTCAAAAGTTTGTATGTAGCCTACATATGAAGGTCACTCAATTCTTTCTGTTTATCAGCCACTCACTTTCAATCTACCTAGCACTGTTCAGGAAGCAGACACACTCTGTCAGTTTAAATTTACATTGTAAAGGATTATTAGGCTGCATTAATTAGGTCAACCGGAACTGGGAACACTTCCCATAACACCTGATGTACTTGTTGCAGAAGAATGGCATTTATGCTAATATTAGTGTGTTTCTTTCTTATTCCGAGGTCACCGTAACCACCAGATCCAGTTCGTATCCAGATCAGATGGTCACTGCAGTGCCCCTGATCCAGTCCGTACCCAGCCCAGATGGTGGATCAGCACCTAGAGAAGACCTCTACAGCCCTGAATGTCAGCGGGGACCATGTCATCTAGATGAGCCCCAGAGACGGATCATCAATGAGGAACTTATCACCTAGACAGCCGTCGGCGCAAGACCACAGGAACTAGATGAGTCCTCTGCAATCTGATTTTGCTGCAACATGGAACTTTTGCATTATTGACACACTATTGTCCTATTTAATACTGTAAAGTTGCTTTGACACAACCGGTTTTGTTAAAAAGCGCTGTATAAATAAACGTGATTGACTGATTGATTGATTGATTTCAGAAGAAATTGATGAATTCACGTGTTGTATATCCGACAGAAACAATTTGTTTAAAACAGAAAATACATTTACTTACACATATTTGTCTGAATAGCTACAGTTTTACCGTGAATAATTTTGCACGCCTCATTTCTTAAACCCTGAACGGTTTAAGAAGCTCCGGTCTCTCCCCTTGCGAGTCACGGAGTATTGTGGTTGTTATTTTCATTGTTAGCGTTTCCTAGTTTCCTAGTTTCCTGTGTTTAGTTCCCTCGTCTGGCCATCTTGTCTCGTCTGTCTCGCCGCCTGCCTACTGGACTCTTGCTCGTTTATTGGATTATTCTCTCGTCTCCTCCCTTTACGGATTATGTTCGCCTTGGATCGACTTACGCCTTCTTTTCACGGACTTCTATTGTGCCTCGCCCTAACATACCTGTTTGTTGTTGTATTGACCCTGCCTGTATGACCATGTCTTTGCCTCGTCCCAATAATAAAAGCTCGCAGATGGATCCGCTCGCCTCTCGCCTTTCACTCAACGTTACAGAATACTCCATCACAACAGGATCCAGCAGCTTCACCCCCGGACAGTCAACAGATATTGACACAGACAGAATTCTTTTCAGGATCAAACAAGGACCACGCACACTTGAACAGTATACCCGTGAGTTTCTGGCCATTGCCAATTATTCCACCCTCCCGGACTGTACAATTATTGAAATCTTTTGTGATGGCGTTAATGAGCCTCTAAAGGCGAGACTCAGACGCGAGGGTCCACGCTCATCTCTGGCGGCTTTCATGGACTTTGCGTTATTGTGTGTGGGCTCGCCATCTACCGTGGGTGTCGTGGATGAGGAGCGTGACGCCACGGAACCGCTGGCCATCTGGCTCGCTCGTGAAATGGTGGCCACGCTGGAGCGCGCTCAAGCAATGGCGACGGCTACGGATAGCGCTCATCTAATGGCGGCGACAGCTGTGCCCGTTCACAAGATGGCGGCCGCGCCGGGGCGCGTTCATACCATAGCGGCGACAACAGAGCCTGTGCACAAAATGGCGGCGACAGCGGTGCCCGTTCGTAAGGTGGCGGCTGCGCCGGTGCGCGCTCACAAGATGGCAAGTCAAGTTTCCAAGCCAAGTCAAGTTGCAGCTGTGTTTACTGAGCCAAGTCAAGTTTCCAAGTCAAGTCAAGTTGCAGCTGTATTTCCTGAGCTAAGTCAAGTTACAGCTGTGTTTCCTGAGTCAAGTCAAGTTTCCAAGTCACGTCAAGCTACGGCTGTTGTTCCAGTGTCAAGTCAAGCTACGACTGTTTTTCCAGAGTCAAGTCAAGCTAGAGCTGCATTTCCTGTGTCAGGTCAAGTCAGAGCTGCTATTCCTAGGTCCAGTCAAGTTACAGCCATTGCTGCTGTGTCAAGCAAAGTCACAGCCGTCGTTCCTGAGTCAAGCAAAGTCACAGTCGTGGTTCCTGAGCCAAGCAAGGTCAAAGCTGTCATTCCTGAACCAAGTAAAGTCTCTGCTGGTCTTCACGTGTCAGATCAAGTCACTTATGATCTCCAAGAGCCAAGTCAAGTCACTACTGGTCTACATAAGCCAGGCCAAGCTACAGCCAATCTCCACGAACCAAGTCAAACCACAGCTGATCTTCATGAGCCAAGTGAAGTTATTGCTGACGGCCCAGAGTCACATCACGTCTCGCCTGACCGCCCAGAGCCGTGCCAAGTCTCGTCTGACTGCCCAGAGCCGCGCCACGTCTCGTCAGACCATCCAGTGCCTCGTCATGTCTCATCTGTCTGTCCAGAGCCTCCTTATGTCTCGTCTGACTGTCCAGAGCCAAGTCACCTCTCGTCTGACCGCTCAGAGCCTCGCCATGTCTCATTTGACATCCTAAGGTCATGGCCTATCATGATGGCCAGCGTGCTGGACCCACCGCTAGTGTCAGTGAGGGCAGCAAACATCTCAGTGGCATCAACACCTTCTAAAACCACCATTAAAGAGGTCCTACCACCCGCCGCTGCTCTTCCCTTAATGGCGGTTGCCATTTGGTGTGTGTGGGCTGCACACTGTGCTCCTGAAGTCACGTCTGGTCTCAAGCCTGCTCCAGAGGTCCCGTCTCCTCTAGCCTGCTCCAGAGCTCCTGTCCAGTCTCATGTGTGCTCCAGAGATCCCGTCTCATCTCAAAAGCAGCTCCAGAGCTCCTGTCTGATCTCAAGCCTGCTCCAGAGCTCCCGTCCTGATCTCAAGCCTGCCCAGAGCTCCCGCCTGAACACAAGCCTCTCCAAAGCTCCCATCTGATTCTCAAGCCTGCTCCAGAGTCCCGATCTGAACAATGCCTGCTCCAGCTCCCGCCTGATCTCCTGCCTGCTCCAGCTCCCGTCTGAACACAAGCCTGCTCCAAAGCTCCCGTCTGATCTCAAGCCTGCTCCAGAGCTCCCGTCTGACCTCAAGTCTGCTCCAGAGGTCCCGTCCAGTCTCAAGTCCGCTTCAAAGGTCTCGTCTGACCACGAGTCAGACCCAGAGGCCTCACCAGTCAGAGAAGCTGCGCCAATGCCTCCAGAGGTGTCAGCGTCAGCTGTAGAACCTCCTATGGTGGCGGCGTTAACTTTTAAACTCTCTGCTTCTCTCCCTACTCTGTCTGCTTCCTCTGTCCCTGCTCTCCCCAGGTCCCAGTCCTTGATGCGGGTTCCTGCTCCGCCCTGGAAGGCTTCTGCGCATCCTGCTCCGCCCTGGAGGGCTCCTGTGCCTCCTGCTCTGCCATGGAGGGCTCTTGCGCCTCCTGCTCTGCCTCCGGCCCCGCCCTGGAGGGCCCCTGCGGCTCCTGCTCTGCCTCCAGCTCCGCCCTGGCGGGCTCCTGCGCCTCCTGTTCCGCTTCCTGGAGGGCTTCTGCACCTCCTGTTCCGCCTCCCTGCCTCCCGCCTCCGCCTCTGGAGGGCCCCCGCGCCTCCTGCTCTGCCTCCGCCCTGAGGGCTCCTGCGCCTCCTGTTCCGCCCTGCCCTCAGTCTCCTGGCCCTCCCACCGCTCCCCAGGACTGTTTTTTGGTTGGAGCGTCTGGAAGCCGCTCCTTGGGGGGGGGCTATGTTACGAATCTGGTTGGTGCTCTGCGGTCCGCTCACCACCAGATGTCGCTCTCACCCGATCACCACACTCTGACTGTTGCACTACACCCCGGACTACATTCCCCATCATTCAGCGCACTGATTGGGTCAGCACCTGTGACCAATCAGTGGCGCTATAAAAGCCCCGGTCTCTCCCCTTGCGAGTCACGGAGTATTGTGGTTGTTATTTTCACTGTTAGCGTTTCCTAGTTTCCTAGTTTCCTGTGTTTAGTTCCCTCGTCTGGCCATCTTGTCTCGTCTGTCTCGCCGCCTGCCTACTGGACTCTTGCTCGTTTATTGGATTATTCTCTCGTCTCTTCCCTTTAAGGATTACGTTCGCCTTGGATCGACTCACGCCTTCTTTTCACTGACTTTTATTGTGCCTCGCCCTAACATACCTGTTTGTTGTTGTATTGACCCTGCCTGTATGACCATGTCTTTGCCTCGTCCCAATAATAAAAGCTTGCAGATGGATCCGCTCGCCTCTCGCCTTTCACTCAACGTTACAGTATCAGTTTAGGACTTAAAGTGCCATAAATGTTTTGTAAATATTCTAAATAACACCCGTCAATCATGTCAATAAAAAAGAAAAAAAAAAAATGTTTATGTCTGTAGACCTACGTCAGTAGGTGGCGATAAATCAGCGCATGTACATTTAGCATGTATTAACAAGTTATAAAATATTTGACTCAGTTGATTCATTCAAATCACTGAATCATTAATAAATGAAACTTAAATGAGACTTAAAATAAATTATTCATTCACTTAGGCCTATATTTCTTCAAAAACAATTATTCATTTATCAATGAAACACCACTAATTATTATATATTTAAAATTATGCTTACTATGTACTATCTTTTTTTTTTTACAGACAAACTAATTTGGGCAAACAGCACTAATGACTTGCAACTCGACTTGGACTCGCCCGTCTTGGCTTGGAACTTGACTCAAGACTTGAATGCAAAGACTTGAGACTTACTGCTTACTTGCAAAACAATGACTTGGTCCCACCTCTGCTAAACACACATAATAAATATATTAGTTAATCTATAGCTTTAATTACAATGAATTATACATTTGAAATTGCTAGATCCATGGTTTCAAGGAAAAGGATTACTGAGCGAATTAAAACTGATTAAAAACCTTAACCATTGTGATCAGGTTCTCAACATTGGCTACGATGCTGTAAAACTTGTAAAAACACATTCTATATTATTAAAATTTTTTGATGGTGGTCATTTTTATCCATGAGGACTACACGTGTGACTATTTGTTATTTATTTATTTGTTTTTTTACAACAACTTTTTGATTCATGGCATCATTTTTTGGTGTGCCGTAAATGCTATAAAAGTTACCAAGTTCTGTACCATTCCAATGAAGCTACAATTTTCAAAATGTATAATATTTTGGACAAAAGTGACTGAAGAGTACACCCTCAGTAAAACTGCATCAGGCCCCCTCTCTGATCAGCTAATATTTTTTCATCTAGAGTAGTGTTTCTCAACGGGGGCGGTACCGCCCCCCAGGGGGCGTTCGGACAGCATCGGGGGGCGCTGAAAGCAATATTTCTGACGAGTTGGCTTAGCTTTCCTGGGGCGTTTGTGAAGGGTCAAGACGAGTTTACACCAAAGATGTATAAGCTGAAACTTGCAAAAGAAAATGGTCTGCCACATCCTAACGCTCTCTTTACTGGATACATCAAAACGCACTTTCTGTATCTATTTTTCAACTTAGATAAAGGCAAAAATAGAACGCGCAATCCGTTTATTGTAGCGCTCGCGCTCAGTTGTTACTGAACGACTGATTATAACGGGATCTATGTCACGCTGTTCGCGGCCTGTGTAGTAGTGTTCGCTGCTGGTTTACACCAAATCTCCCGCCCCTAGACTTGACGGTGTATCATTTCCTTAGCAACGACTTCAGTACATTAGCGTTTGCTTGACTTTCTGTAGCGCAGCTGCTGCGTCAAAACAATAGCAAGCATTCAGACACGATAAAGCAAGAGATGTTTTTTCTTGTTTAGAAAAATTTATATTAATACTTTTTGTTTGCTGATTGGCTGCGGTTGGTTTTAATACCAAATTTCTAAAGAGTTTATTCAAAGCTCACAATTATAGCCTAATTTATATCCACGTGGCTTTTTTGCTCCTTTTTTTGCTTCTAATGATAATGATACTTCAAATGGTAAATCAAAAATGTGATGAATGTCATGTGCCATTTAATGACATCAAAAAAATAATAAAATTATGTATGAACTGTCTTGGGGGTTAAGATACATGCTTTCAAAACGGGCCTATATATTATAAATAAAATATAGATTATAATGTACACTACCATTAAAAAAGGTCAGTATGATTTGTTAATGGGTTCATAAAAAGGGTTGCATTTGTAGCCTACAGTAAAAACAGTAAATCTACCATTTGAAAAACTTTCTTTGAATATATTTTAAAATGTGTTTTCTTCTCATGCTAAGCTACAGTATATTATTACAGCTTTCAGTGTCACATGATCTTTCAGAAATTATGCTGATTGTTGTTTAAGAAACATTTATTATTATTATTATTGTTATTATTATTATTATTATAGCTGACACAACACACTGACAAAAAAAGCAAGATTTGAAATTTAATTTTCTATAACAAATATATAAATCAGGACAGCACTAAAATAGTCACTATTTTGAAAATGAGGAGCATATGTTTCCCATCTTTCTACAACCCCAATTAAAAGTTGGGGCATTTTGTGAAATGCCATAAAATTAAGAATATGTAATCTGTTCTCTTTAGCCTTTATTTAATTGACTTAAGTACAAAGAAAAAAATCCAATGTTTTCACTGGCCAACTTTAGTTTTATTTTGTTAATATAAAAAAATTTGAGCCATGATCCAGCTTTGCTTGTGAAGACTGAGAAGCTCCATTTATAGCCAAACATGACACCCTCGCCATTACTAATTCACCTGCTTGCTGTGTTTCAAAGTAGTTTATTTGGTTATTCTATAGCCTTTTCACTTTTATTTTGCCTCTGTCCCAACTTTTTTGGAGTGGGATGCATACTTCAAATAAATAAATATTTTATAAATAAATATGCTTATATTTACAAAATACATTTAAGTTGGTCAGTGAAAACTTTGGAAATCTTTTCTTTGTACTTTTGTCAATTAAATAAAAGTTAAATAGAATGAACAAATCACAGATTTTATCATTTTACAAGATGTCCCAACTTTTCTAGAATTAGAGTTGTACTTAGTTTTTTTAAGTAAACTTTGAAATATTCTCACAAAATCTATGAAATATAGTAAAGTAGGGTTTACATTTCTTCCATTTGCATGAGTAAATGTGGTATTTACTCACCAAAATAACAATGTCGACGGTGTCATTTTTATTTAGTCTTTTTAAACTTCGGGCAACAAGATATATCCGCTTCTCAACAACACTGAAGCTGGAGCAATGAAAACCACCAACATGCTTAAAAACTCTGTTTAACTATTAATGTTATTACGCTTATTTTAAAATATTAATCAATTCAATGCATCCTTGAAATAAAGTAATTTCCTAAAAATCATAATGACCCCAAACATTTGAATTACTGTAAGTATAATAACAGTCCTCATTATAAACACAAAATAAAAATAATCAACTTTAATATTCAGTGAGGACAATTTGACTACGATTTATTTGATGGGGGGCGGTGAGGGACCTGGATAATGGGTAGGGGGGCGTTGGCCCAAAAAAGGTTGAGAACCACTGATCTAGAGCCAAACATGCTTCATTAAAGCCATTTCTGCTCCATGTGTGTTGCTTCTCTACGCCGCTAAAGATTTAAAGCACTACAAGAGATGCAGATGATGTGGTTATTTAAAAAACAGCAGCAAAACAGACTTTCAAAACATGTTTGATATTTTTTCTAAAATGATCCAAAAACAATGCAGTAAATAACAAGTGTAGTATTTCTGGCAGGTAGTGTTGTCAAAAGACCCAGTACTTCAGTACCAAGTCAGTACTAAAAAAAAATTAAATGTTACGATACCAGGTTTTATTAAGTACTGGTGGTACCGAGCACCCGGTCAACCCGGTTCTTGCTGAGCTATCCGAAAAGTGCGCACTGCACAGCTGCATCTTCTTCATAAAAGCACAGAGACATGGAGACCGGTGGTGCTGCTGATGCGGCTGCTCTGAAATCGCTTGTTGAAAAGAACTTAAAACACCTTAAAGACCGACACCCAGATTTAATAAAAGAGTTCAAGCAGGTAAGTTTTAATTTAATTTTATATTTAGAGGTTTTGTTATAAAAAAATACCCTAAATAAACATCGCCATTTGCCAAGCGCGGCTAATGCTAACGCGAGTATTAGAATAAACTTCTTTATTAAGTGTTTAATGCTCCTATAACCTTTTTTTTTTTAAATTATATATACAAAACTGTGCAAAAGTCTTAGGCCACTAGTATTTTCATCAGCTAAAAAATGGTTTAAAGTCAGTCTTTTGTGTCAGGCTGTAGTGTGTCAGTAGGAAATATCAGATTGCATTTCTAAACATTAATTTTGCCATTAATTATAATAATCCAGTTAGATTTTGTATGGAGCACAGGCTGTTGTCAGATCCTTGTGCAAACAGAGATCTGATTTCTCTATCATTCAATCCAGTCTGTCTTAAGAAACTGAAAAAAACAGAGACAGACTAAATTCAGAAGAACTGTGGCAACATCTCCAAGATGCTTTAAGAGACCTACACCTACAAAGCTACAGTACTGTTAAAATTTTTAGGCAGTTAGGCACATAAAATGAGGATGCTGTCAAAAACAATGTCATAAATAGATTTTCTTTATCAATGAACTTCTATTAACTAAAATAAATAAGCATTTGATGTGACCATCCTTTGCATTTAAAGCAGCTTTTGCCCTATGTGCACTTGTGCATAGTTTTTCAGGTAGCTTTGCAGGTAGGTTACTTGAAACATCTTGGAGATGTTGCCACAGTTCTTCTGGATTTACTCTGTTTCAGTTTGTTCTGTGTCTTCATGTCATTCCAGAGACAGACTGGATGATGATGAGATTAGATCAGTGTGGAGCACTGGCTGTTGTCAGACTCTTTGTGCAAACAAAAATCTCACTAGATTATTACAATTAATGGCAAACAGAATGTTTGGAAATGTAAACCGATATTTTTTACTGACACACTACAGCAAAAGATAGAAATAACTTACTTTAAACCATTTTTTAGCTGGTGAAAATACTAGTGGCCTAAAACTTTTGCACAGTACTGTATATGCACATATATATATACATACATATATATATATATATATATATATATATATATATATATATATATATATATATATATATATATATATATACACATACACACACATATATATATATATATATATATATATAAAAATACATGATAGTGTACTATTTTTACACACCTGAGGCTTTTAAATGACCTGTGTAGTGTAATAATTGTAGTGTAAATTGCTCTGAAGAGGAATAAACCTCTTCAGAGCAATTTATTTTGAGCAAGGAAAATTCTACAACAGTAGCTAAAATATGTGTGTTAGAGAACAAATGTACAAATGTATGGTTAATGTTTTTAGCCTTAAAATCGAATCGGTCCATTAGAAAAGCAGTTCTAGGCTATGAAATATAGTTTGCGCAGTTTGATTAAATAAAAGTACAGTCAAATACAGTCCTGTATAGTTTGGTAAAAGATACCATTCATTAACATGACTTAATATATGATCTAACATTAAGTTACAGTGAGTGAACATTCATTAATGTGTGTGAATGTTATTTTATACAAGCACTTGATCGTTCATGTTTGTTCAATTTGCTAAATACAATTAATACATTTATTTTTCACCTATTCATCTATAAACCTAACAGACCACTCAGATCATTAGGATCGAGTCAGTTAGAAATACCAAGGGTTCACACAAAACAAGCGGAATCCGCTTTTAGCTATTATGCTGCCCGCAGTTGGAATCAGCTTCCAGAAGAGATCAAATGTGCTAAAACATTAATTACATTTAATTCTAGACTCCAAACTCATCTGTTTAGCTGTGCATTTACTGAATGAGCACTGTGCTACGTCCGAACTGATTGCACTATGTATAATCATTTTCTGTTTTTAACTGTCTTAAATTTTATTTTAAATGAATTTTTAAATCATTTTAAATGTTTTATTTATTTTTGATTATTGTTTTTATGATTATTTTACTGCCTCTTTGTGAATTATTGTTTTTCTTATTATTATTGTTTTTATGATGATTCTACTTCCTTTTATGTAAAGCACTTTGAATTACCTTTGTGTATGAAATGTGCTTTATAAATAAACTTGCCTTGCTTCGCCTTGCCTATAATTACAATGAATTACACATTTGACAGTACTAGTTCCATGGTTTCAAGTAAAAAAAAACTGACCGATTCTGATTAATCACCTTAACCATTGTGATCAGGTTCTCAACACTGGCTACAATGCACAATGCTGTAAAAACATGTTGTAAAAACACAATGCTCTTTACAGAGTGCTGACAAAAAAATATACACAGGAATGTTTGAAAGCAGCTGCCTATTAACGGGTACCACATTGACCCAGTATTTGGTACTACTGGTACGGCAGAAAGGCTGGAATTATACATTAAAATAAATCACAATCACTAGCTGATTATCTGTTGGCATTTACTACAAACATTTGAGAGGAAATTTGATTGACTAAACATCATCATTTAAAATGTCAAACCTCAGCATCCCTGAACAAAGCACTTTCTGCTACTAACATGTTTCAAGAAGAACAAAACACTTCATTCTCATCTAAAGAAAAACACAAGAACATTTGTTTTATCATTTTCCAGATTGTCCATTACATTTTATATTTCTCTAATTTCCCATGCATTTTCCAGGAGTACAAAATCAGTAATTAATTTGCAAGCTTTTTCAGGGTGCATGGGAACGCTATATAGATGTGTTTTTGTTGTTGTTTTTTCAGATTAAAGCAAAAAATGATCAACTTACAGAGCTCTTTTGGAGGTTTTGATGACTGCCAATAATCTAATGAGACACTCGTCTGATTTCTTGAATTTCTGAAGCTCAAACTCCTCCAGCTCCTCCTCTGATGTCAACAACACAAAGGCCAAAGCAGACCACTGGGCAGGAGAAAGATCAGCAGATGAGAGACTTCCTTTGCTAAGGTGGGTCTGAATGTCTTTCACCAGAGTTTGGTCGTTCAGTTCATTCAGACAGTAGAACAGATTGATGGATCTCTCTGGAGACAGATTAGCTTCACATTTCTGCTTGATGTACTGAACTATTTCCTTTTTGATTTGGTCATTTCCATCCTGCTGTGTCAACAGACCCTGTAAGAGTCGCTGATTGGACTGGAGTGACAAACCAAGGAGGAATCGAAGAAAAAGGTCCAGGTGTCCATTATCACTCTCTAGTGCCTTGTCCACTGCAGTCTTGAGCAAATCAATCATGGTTTCACTTTTGTTTTCCTGTTCTGTAGACTCATGAACAAATATACTTCTCTTCTTTATGTCTAGAAACAGATGAGCATAAAGGGCTGCAATAAACTCTTGAATGCTCAAGTGAACGAAGCTGTACGTGGTACCAAGAATGATCCCTGTTTCCTCCTTAAAGATCTGGGTACACATGCCTGAATACACTGATGCCTTATAGACATCAATACCACAGGCTTCCAGATCTGTGCCATAGAAGATCACATTGTTTCTTTCCAGCTGATGAAATGCCAGTTTCCCCAGTGAAAGGATGGCATCTTTATCCCATGAAACATCTGGTGTATAATCTCCATCATACTTTCGTTTGCTCTGCAGGATCTGAAATCTGAGAAAGTGTGCGTACATTTGTGTCAGAGTCTTTGGAGTGTCTTCAATATTTGATTCCTGCAGTTTTTTGGAAGCGTCATCAGCCTGATTATTTTTCACAACATTATTTCTTTTCCCCTCTAAAATGTTCTGGAGAACAGTGGCTGAAATCCAGCAGAAGACTGGGATGTGGCACATGATAAAAAGACTCTTTGATTGTTTAACATGATCAATGATTTCTCTGGCCAGATTCTCATCTGTAAATCTTTTTCTGAAGTACTCCTCCTTTTGTGCATCATTGAATCCTCGTATCTCTGTCAGCCGGTCGATACAGTCAGGAGGAATCTTACTGGCAGCTGCTGGTCTGGTGGTGATCCAGATGAGAGCAGAAGGAAGCAGATTTCCCTTGATGAGGTTCGTTAGGAGAACATCCAGAGATGATGGTGAAGACACATCATGCAATGTCTCATTTTCCTTAAAGTTTAAAGGAAGACGAAATTCATCCAAACCATCAAGAATGAACAGGACTTTTTGATTCCTTCTTGTAAGGTTCATTCCTTTAGTCTCAGGGAAAAACTGAGTTATAAGGTCCATCAAACTTAGTTTTCCTTTCTCCTTTAAGTTCATCTCTCTAAATGGAAGAGGAAATATGAAGCTGATATCTTGATTTTCTTTTCCTTCGGCCCAATCCAGAACAAACTTCTGTACAGAGACTGATTTTCCGATGCCAGCAACTCCTTTTGTCAGTACAGTTCTGATCTGCTTGTCTTGTTCAGGTGTTTTAAACAAATTTGTGCATTCAACCTGTATTTCTTGTAATTCATGACGCCTGGAAGCAACTTCAATCTGTCTTACCTCATGTTCAGTATTGACCTGTTCACTACAACCCTGAGTGATATAGAGATCTGTGTAGATGTTATTCAGAAGTGTAGAGTCACCTTGCTTTGCAATTCCTTCAAACACACATTGACACTTTTCCTTTAAGCTGCATTTTAGCTGATGAATGAAGAACAGCTCATCTAAACACAGGGACAAAAAAAGAAACAGATTTTTTTTGTTGTTTTGTTTTTTTTTTTGTTTTTAGCATTTTAGTTGTACTATTTTCTCCAATACATGTATAAGTGATAATGTGACATGATCACGAGTCTCTTACCTTCTAAAGTATCAGCAGCTTCATCTTGCTTCATCTCTCTCAGGAAGTAGAGTGTGAGATCAATAGCTGATTCTTTGATACTGCATCTGTTCTCATTAAAATCCTTCACAAAATACTGTAAATCTTCTTCTTGTAATATTTTCTTAAACTTTTCCAACTCATTCTTCAGAAATGTGATCATTTTGCTTTCAAGACCCTAATATAAAAAAAGTTTTTTTCCAAAAATCAAAGAAAAATACATTTTTCCCTTTCCATTTTTGTGTGTTCCTAAAAGAATACATACAGTGGGTACTGAAAGTATTCAGACCCCCTTAAATTTTTCACTCTTTGTTATATTGCAGCCATTTGCTAAAATCATTTAAGTTCATTTTTTTTTCCTCAATGTACACACAGCACCCCGTATTGACACAAAAACACAGCATTGTTGACATTTTTGCAGATTTATTAAAAAAGAAAAACTGAAATATCACATGGTCCTAAGTATTCAGACCCTTTGCTGTGACACTCATATATTTAACTCAGGTGCTGTCCATTTCTTCTGATCATCCTTGAGATGGTTCTACACCTTCATTTGAGTCCAGCTGTGTTTGATTATAGTGACTGGACTTGATTAGGAAAGCCACACACCTGTCTATATAAGAGCTTACAGCTCACAGTGCATGTCAGAGCAAATGAGAATCATGAGGTCAAAGGAACTGCCTGAAGAGCTCAGAGACAGAATTGTGGCAAGGCACAGATCTGGCCAAGGTTACAAAAAAATTTCTGCTGCACTTAAGGTTCCTAAGAGCACAATGGCCTCCATAATCCTTAAATGGAAGACGTTTGGGACGACCAGAACCCTTCCTAGAGCTGGCCGTCCGGCCAAACTGAGCTGTCGGGGGAGAAGAGCCTTGGTGAGAGAGGTAAAGAAGAACCCAAAGATCACTGTGGCTGAGCTCCAGAGATGCAGTCGGGAGATGGGAGAAAGTTGTAGAAAGTCAACCATCACTGCAGCCCTCCACCAGTCGGGGCCTTATGACAGAGTGGCCCGACGGAAGCCTCTCCTCAGTGCAAGACACATGAAAGCCCGCATGGAGTTTGCTAAAAAACACCTGAAGGACTCCAAGATGGTAAGAAATAAGATTCTCTGGTCTGATGAGACCAAGATAGAACTTTTTGGCCTTAATTCTAAGCGGTATGTGTGGAGAAAACCAGGCACTGCTCATCACCTGTCCAATACAGTCCCAACAGTGAAGCATGGTGGTGGCAGCATCATGCTGTGGGGGTGTTTTTCAGCGGCAGGGACAGGACGACTGGTTGCAATCGAGGGAAAGATGAAGTACAGGGATATCCTGGACGAAAACCTTCTCCAGAGTGCTCAGGACCTCAGACTGGGCCGAAGGTTTACCTTCCAACAAGACAATGACCCTAAGCACACAGCTAAAATAACGAAGGAGTGGCTTCACAACAACTCCGTGACTGTTCCTGAATGGCCCAGCCGGAGCCCTGACTTAAACCCAATTGAGCATCTCTGGAGAGACCTAAAAATGGCTGTCCACCAACGTTTACCATCCAACCTGACAGAACTGGAGAGGATCTGCAAGGGGGAATGGCAGAGGATCCCCAAATCCAGCTGTGAAAAACTTGTTGCATCTTTCCCAAAAAGACTCATGGCTGTATTAGATCAAAAGGGTGCTTCTACTAAATACTGAGCAAAGGGTCTGAATACTTAGGACCACGTGATATTTCAGTTTTTCTTTTTAATAAATCTGCAAAAATGTCAACAATTCTGTGTTTTTCTGTCAATATGGGGTGCTGTGTACACATTAATGAGGAAAAAAAAAAAATAACTTATATGATTTTAGCAAATGGCAGCAATATAACAAAGAGTGAAAAATTTAAGGAGGTCTGAATATTTTCCGTACCCACTATAAATGATCAAGATAAAACAGAAATCAAATTTCTATTGAATATTCTTGCAAGTGTTGTTCAGAAAACTATTTGTTTATTATAAATGTATTTAAGTAAAGGATCCGCAACCACTCAATCTTCTTAATTTACAATTTATTATTTAGTAATAGAGCATTCAGACATTTCGGCAACAGGCTTTCTTCAGTGAACATCTGAAAGCTCTGTTGCTAAATAATTAATTGTAAATTATCAAGAAGATTGAGTGAGTGCAGATCCTTTACTTAAATATGTTGCTGATTGATCGACACACCCAAGAAAAAAGTTGAGCACAGTGAATTTGACTTTCATTTTTTATAAGTGTAAACATTATTGAAAATGTGTTTTCCTACTTGGAAGATCCACAGGAGATTGTCTTTGAAATTCCTGTAGTTCCTGTGAGTCTGGACGTCTGAATATAATGTCTCACATTGAACCCTATTAACGAATAAAATGAAGTACTTTAATTTTTTTATTTTTTTTTATTATTTAACAAAGACAGAGAGCAATAGCTGTTTAAGCTCACACAGTTAACCATAGGATCTATTTAAGTATAAATTTAGGTAAATATTAGGTCTCATTTTAATCTTCTTTGCTGTTAGCATCTTAATGAAAATGCTGATAAATATTTACACAATATAGATTCATGATAAATATTCAATTAAATATTTCTCGCAGTCCATGTGCAAACAACGATAAGAAAAACATTAAATACCTTTTGGTAGATGATGTTTTTTTCTCACTGAATCTCAGTGGCACTTCTTTCGACCGGTCACTCTTCACAGACACAGAGCTGGACACATGTGAGTCTGATCTTACACTAATGACACAAAGAACAGAAAGAAACAAAAGAAACAATATTACACAATGTTCTTCAGTCTGATTTATAAAGTTTTTATGTTGTAAATGGTAGTTAATATACAGATATAGCCATTCATTTGTTCTTCTATGCCTATAAATGTTTGGTTGCATGATCTACTTTATTTTCTGTAGTGAAATTATGCCTCGTAATGTCTGCCTGTATAACTGTATTATTGGAAAGAAGCTCCAGACAGTGTTCATTAAAAGTCACCATATGTTGTGTTCAGTGATTGATTTTTTTTTTTTTTTTTTATTCAGTCAACATCTATCATCACAAAAACCACAGTGACAAAATTAGTGAACATAATGCTTTAATGTCATACCTTTTGATAAATGATGTTTTTTTCTCACTGAATCTCAGTGGCACTTCTTTTGACCGGTCACTCTTCACAGACACAGAGCTGGACACATGTGAGCCTGATCTTACACTAATGACACAAACAACAGAGAAAAACTATAGGAGATACTTCAGTCTCTTTTGAAGAGATTTTATGTGCCAAATGGGAGTTGTAATGCAACCAAATTTTATGATACATTTTGGACGATCTGTTGATGTCATTTCTACAGGTTCTGATATGTTAACAGTACAGATAATTCTAGTAACATACAAACATGGTGTTCCTTTTTTTCACAGAAAGTGTTTAAAATAATGATCTAAAAACAGACTCAGTGTTACCTCTGTTTCTGTGAGAGACTCATCTCAGACTGAGAGTCCTTTCCTTGATCTTCTGACAAACTGCAGATAAACTCCAGTGATCAGCATTGGGTTGAGAAAACAATCTGCTGTTCAGTTTGACCTGAAGATGATGATCGATAATGAGATGAATAAATATGTTGAATTAGCAGCAACAGCAACAAAAAACATTATATAAAATAAAGTGAGTTACAAACAAATGAACTGCCATGTAGAATAACCAAATGGTCCTATTGACTGCGGTCAAGCCAGCCGACTCTTGAAAAAACAATCACTCCAGCCGCACTTTTTTGTTTGTCTAATCGTGTACTTACGGTATGGGTGCTGGGAGCGGTCAAAATGGATGTAAAGACGCTGTCAGAACGGCGTTTTCTTTATGCTTTAGCTGATATTTCAATAGATTGCTGTTCATGAATATTACTGCACAAAATGTAATTTAACTCTAATTTAACCATAAAGCGACAATAAAATAGTACGATTTAAGATTTTTTTTAACATTGATTTTAATGATTCTGAATACATTATATATATAATTTATTTCTGTATCAAAGCTGATTGTTTTAGCATCATTAGTCCAGTTAAATTATCATTCAGAAATAATTCTAATATTCTAATTTGCTGCTCAGAAAACATTTATTAATATTATGATGTTGAAAACAGCAGAATTTTACAGGTTTCTTTGATGAATAGAAGTTCAGGAAAGATAGAGTTAAAGGAAGGATTTTTATGAGCATCTGAATATGGGACATGATGTAAATGAGCTAGAATGCAGACATTTTTTTTTTTTTCCAAAACTATACAGTAAAATGACTTGATAATTAATACAGTAATAGTTCAGTTAGGGTGACTGTGGACAGTAAACAAGTGAAATAATTAGCAAATCTACAAAGCAAAGATTTTTGTGAATGTTTGAAAATGGGACATGATGTATATATGTATATATATATATATATATATATATATATATATATATATATATATATATATATATATATATATATATATAAAGTATTTGATTCATTAAAGTGAATGTTCAAAAAAAGAAAGTAATTGTACTACTATTTTTTACATTCTGATGGAAAATAGCAATAAGTAACTACTTTGATGTCGCTTTATGGTCTTTTAAGGGTTAAATTACATTTTGTGCAGTAATATTCGTCAACAGCGATCTATTAAAAATATCAGCTAAACCATAAAGAAAAAGTGCGCCTGGCGTGATCGTGTATTTTCAAGACATGACTGGTTTGACCGCAGCTGTTTTAAAAATACTTTCGATTTCGCGTCACAAAAACAACAGCATAAAACAGAAGCCAAAATACTGGAAAACCTGCAGAAACACATTTGTTTTCAATAACCCCCTTTTGAAAAACTTACCTACAGTCTTGTCCACTAAGAAGAGAATTTATTTGAAACGCTCATTTTTCTGTCCTTTAGTCCTGTAGTTTGTCAGCAATTTCTTCTCAAATCTCTCAATAGTACAGACGGATCGGATTAATTATGCAAAAACATATTTACATATAAACATATGTCCCCGAGTGTTAAAATGAGCAGGGTCTGGGCTAAAGTTGTATCTACAAAAATGTTTTCTAGGACATAAATCCAATCACAAACGCTTTCTCTTGCTATCTGCGTGTTTTCCGCAGTTACTTTCGTTTTTGTCTAGGGGTTTTGGACGAGTTGAACAGTTACTGACACCTGCTGTACTGGAGTGTGGATATTCTACCTAATACATTTAAACACTGTATTATTATTTTCCCTGTTTCTGGACTGTTTTCTACGATGCTCTTTATTGCGAATGTCACACATGCGTGAGATTTGGATTTATTTCTTATTTTCAGTTCTTTATATTCATGTAGGGTGTAGTATTAATACTTGTTCTACAGTTTCTGCTTCTTTATGCTACTTTTACAACTGTAAAGTCTAATTCTCCTCCTAACACTACTAAAAATAATAATACAGTACAAAAACTGAAATACACTGAAATACACAGTGTATGAGATGATTTTACGAACACACTGTCAAAAAAGGTACAGTTCTGTCGCTGGGGAGATACCCTAAGGTACAAAGTGAAAAGATACAAATATGTTCTTTTAAAGTACTAATATGTACCTGTAAGCAGGGGCGCAGATGGGATTTTTTTAACCGGGGGCTAGTGCATGGTCTGCGCTGCTCAAAAAGCGTCTGCTCAAAGCGTGCGGTGCAGAATTCACTGATCACATAAAGAGAGGCGCATTCAATGCGATCGTTTTGGATGTAGAGCCTGGTTTATAAATTAGCCACTAGCCCCGTCAGCACCAGCGCTCAGCTGGCAACACGAATCTTGAGGAAACTATGGTGGACGGAGGGATCTGGTTTTCAAGTTAAAGTAAAAACGCTTCTTAAACAGAGAAAGTGAACATGTTGGTATTCTTGTGGAAAAATAAACATAATGCAAGCCATAGTTTCACTTTTCTTTTTGTTTTCAATTTGGGAATCTGTCATTTACCTCACCTTACGTTATAGGTAAGGTGAGGTTTTTTTTTTTTACTTTATTTATTGTTTTATTAATTTATTATTATTATTTTTTATTTTTATTATTTTTTCAGTGTTTGCTAAACGTTATATAACTTATTGGTCTGTATAAGCCAGGTGTGGCAAACGTCGGTCCTGAAGAGCCGCAGCCCTGCATCGTTTTGCTTCAGCCCTAATCAAACACACCTGAACAAGCTAATCACCCAGCAAGCAATTTTTGGTCTAAAAAACGTCTATTAGCCGTTGAAACACAGCCCAGACGTCTAGGCTAAAATAAGGTTGTCATTGGGCGGTCAGTGAAAATTTAATAGACGTCTAAACATAGCCCTAGAATAGACTAGACATCATTTAGACCACTATTAAACGAATACATCTAAATTTCTAATAGACATTGAATCTGCGTCTAGGCTAAAACAAGACTGAATTTGGGCTGTCAGTGAAAATCTAATAGACGTCTAACCATAGCCCAATAATAGACTAGTCATCAAACAGACAGCTAATGAACACCTACATATATACATCTAAAACACAACAAAATGGTCATCCATCCAAACAAACTACATATACAGCTTTTATTAAGAAAAATAACATTAACAACTTAAGAAAATACAAAATTATAAAAATGCAAAAGAATTAATGACAAAATAAAATATAAATGCATTACACTCCCTTTTATGATGATAAAAATGTAACAACTTAAGATAATATTAATAATAATAATAATAATAATAATGTATATATATATATATATATATATATTAAATACCTTATGATATTTAAAAGAAATAAATAGTACAAATCAAGAGCATGTTATCGCACTTAACATTAAAACATTGTGGATAAATGACAACGTAAAAAAAATAGATTAAAAAAAGATGAATCAATTTGTTGGTTTACTTATTTTAACAAATAAAACAACCAACAGTGAACTCAAATGAAATTGTTTTTTTTTGTTTTTTTTTCTTGTATAAAATGTTTTCCAACTGCATTCCTCAAGTACAACTCAAGTACAAGTTGGTCATCACTGCATCTGCAAAATAAGAAAAAAAAAAAACAAATAGCATAAGAAAAGCTTTTTGAGAGAGAACTGAGAGAGAAAGGTCTGAATATGAGGGAATTTTTTTAAAACCCTAAAACAGAATACAGATTGAGGTGGTTAACAATTGCGGACAAAGTTCACTGACATTTAAAAATCACCAGTAAAAGAATTATTTTTTACATTTCTGATTTGCGCTGTAAATTAAGTATTGACACAACAATGTTTGATTAATATGGCACACTTTGAAGACTTTACTTTTCCAGCTTCCTTCTGGCACTGTCTTTGAGGTTTCTTCATTCAATTCTGCACAACTTTGACACCTGAATAACACATACCAATGTCAGGTAGGTAGTATCATATGTGTCAGTGTAAAAGTGTCCAAAATTGTCTGGCACAACTAATTTCATATCAACACAGTATCACTGCTGATACAGTAACTAAAATGTAACCCAGTACACAAATTAACCTTAAATGTACATGGAACAATTATTCACCCCTCCCGTTTTTAATACATTATGTTTTCTGATTGTACCGGTTAGGTTTTAATGCTGCATTGCACATCTTAGCTATTTGTACTATTTTAATACTGGTGCAAACTTTTTAGAATTGAACATTTTATATTGCAATTTGAAATAATTTGTATTTTTGAGCTTTAGTATCAATTTGGAAGTTTCAAACTAAATCTTATTGTACTTGTACAATAACAAAGATACTCTATTCAATTAGCTCATGCTTTCTCTGTATGTAACAAGCCATTGTTCAGTCATAAATTCAATATAATAGTTCAAATAAATGACTGAATTTGTCAAAGATGAGAGCTCTAGTGAGGAAATGTTGTTTTGGAGGTTTTTTTTTGTTTGTTTGTCTGTTTGTTTGTTTTTTTAACACCATTGCTGTCCGGATCTCCTCTTTTTCCAACAGCTTTTCCAGATGTAGAAACTCCTCCTCAATTTGTCCAGTTCTTCTGAATGTGTGTTCACTGTATAAATTAATATAGATTAATCAAAGCTGTTTGTTCTGTTGTTTGCTGTTTTGCTGTTTCAAAATCGTGTGAGTTTGTAAACACATACAAATGAACTTTCACTCTATTATCTATTAAATTTTGCAATTAATCCTCTGATCACATGCATGCTGTACAGTAGGGCCTAGTCCATAGGGATCACTATCATCTATGATCTGCTCCCTTCACTAAAATGTCACGGTTCCTACACATGACAACAAATAAAGTATAGATAAACAATGAACACGTATACTTACCAAGACCAAGCGTCGTTTGTAGTTTGCCCGTTGATTTCCCACAGGTAAACTTAGTGTTCTCTCGTGTAAAAACAAAATTCAAAATGGCAGATTTATTGCGGGATCTTGCAACAGTGATCTCTACTAACTTTCAAGTCTCGCGTTGCCAGTAGTCCTGTCTCAGTAGGGAGACAATTGTAATTGCATATTTATATATAAATTGAAAGAGAGTCAAATTATATCGTATAATGTGTATGAATGTTACATTTAACAGCCTGTGGAATGCATGACATCATATTATTAAATGCAATTCAACTTTTGAAACATTTAAATTAGCATTATTTTGGCATAATTAATAATGCTATATTTAATAATTGTATAAAATAATGAAATCAAATATAAAATAATGCTAATTTAAATGTTTCAAAAGTTTTCTTGCATTTAATAATCAGCTAAGTGGGAAAAAATGACATGTAAACAATTTTAAGACTATTTTGGCCATGCTCATTGCTGGTCTGATACTGGGCTATAGCCAAGCTGTTAAAATTAGACACTAATTGCCTCAATTTCACCGGTTGGGCTAAAAGCACACTACACATAGCCCATCCAACTCAGAGCTAAAACGTGGCTACATATATATCATGTCATGAAATGACACTGACATCTTAGTAGATATTATAGACACCGCAAACATGATGGTATATCAACCATCTCATGCGCTGCCTGAACAAAAACTACAATCAGTCAGATTTGACTATGAGTGGGCTACAAATATCCGGTCTGACTACGAGCTAAATCTCGTCTACAAACAGGCTACACATAGAACATGTCAAAGAAATGAAATCAAACACATTGTAAACGCTGTTCACTTTGCTTACGTGATGGAATATCATACATCTCTCAAGTTATTTTACCAAAAAAATGACATGTGTCCAAATTCAAGATTTTTGGGCTAGAAGGGGGTCACACACAGCCGGACTATATCGGGTCTATAGTGAACCGAGACGGTGAACTGACGGTTATTGCTTGCTGGGAGGAATATTATGACTTTTGTTTAACTTCAAGTCTTAGAATACAGTTGTCCATAAATGAACCTTCAACGTAAATAAAATGGCCAATATGATACTGGACTGCAAGAGATTCTTGTATTTAAACAACCACTGTACTGAAGAAGAAGAAGAAGAAGAAGAAGAAGAAGAAGAAGAAGAAGAAGAAGAAGAAAAGGTTTACACAAAACCCAAGCCAAAAACAAATAAAATGTACTAAACAAAAGTCATTCCACCCAAGCATAAAACACCACAAACCAACAAAAGAAAACTTAAGTACATGGAAAGTTCAACAAAAACCTGTCAAGACCATAAGATTACAATAATATGGCCAATCATCAGCCCAAATAACATAAGATCACGTTAATATGGACACCCATAGACTTGAATGGACCTCTGTATACCAACTGCAATGAATGGTAAAATAAACAAAAAACAAAACAAAATGGTGGGAAAAAACAAAACAAAAACAGTGGTGCACAGTGCAGCAATCAGCATAAAGCCTGCAATTTAAACATAACATTTTGTCTTCAGTAAACATATTACATACTTAATGAACATTATAAACAATTTATAAATAGCACCACTGATTAAAATATTCCCACAAAACATAATACATCACATTATTATTGTACCTTAACAACAATTATTAAATAACCCTCTTAATAAAAGATGCTCATACCTCAGCCCATATAATGGACTAAACTGTAGCAGGCGACCACCTCATGGAGGGGAATCAGGCGCAGTGCTAAACTGTAAAGACAATCACTTCCTTAGAGAGGAGAGGACCGGTGAACAACAACTGTGGATTTTAAAACAATCCCAGTATATTAAAAATGATACACAATCCTTCAGTGCACCAACTTCGGTCCACAATATTTACACTTGTACCCACAAATATATAAGAGGCATGGGTACAGCCATTAATCAATAATACCATCATTATCCACCGAAGTATAAACAAATACACAATATAGCGTGAAAAATATAAAAATACAATACCTTGGATTAATATAATTGATATTGCTAGCAGAGGCGGATCTACCGGGGTGGCAAGTGCGACCCTAAGAAAAAGCTGTGCCACCCAAGAATTATCACAGAATAAAATATAAATGTAAACAGTGCTTCATATGCTACTTTTCAGCAGCAGCGATGACAGTTTAAGGCAAAATAATGGCAAAAACACGTCTTTCAATAAACTGTTCACGAAGGTTGCACGCGCACGCAGTGCTGTGTAGTCGGCTTGTTAACAATATAACTGATTTTAGTAGGCACATTTTCCCAAGCCATTTTATTTTATATGAACAGAATTATTATTATTATTATCATTATTATTATTATTTTGTATTTTATTTTATTTTATTTTATTTTTTTCACAGAAAAGTTAATGTTTTTTAATATAAAATTTATCTGACGCCAATCCCACGAGATTGCTGGCAAGTATGATGTAACTGTACAAAAATATTAAATGTATTTATTTGAGACCAAAGCCCTGACACTTTTTTCAAATAATAGTTTGAAAAATTAGTTAGGAGTCTTAGACCTTTTCAACGATATAGTTTTGTCATGATTAGATTAGGGTCTAATATATAATATGGTGAAGTAAACGGGGACGGGTGACAGTTTAATAAAAGTATTTTTATATTTTGAGAAATTTGTTTTGTTTAATTCTTTTATCATACATTTGAATCTTTGTGTCGTCTCTCCTTATGGTGTTATGGTTGTGTTGGGGGGGGCGGGGTTTGATTGCTGCATCCCGTAACTTCATTTTGAGTTCGGCAGCAAGGAGAGAGGATGTGTTTTTACGGAACAGCGTAAGATGTTTGACTCTTTTTCTTTTCTTTTACTTTAACTCTTGTATCCTTGTACCTTTTTAAAAGTGCAACATTTTTGACAACTACCGTATGCTATTTTACAAGATGTGTCTTTTTTTGTTTTGTTTTGTTTTAGATCAGCGTAAGATGTTTGACACTTTTTATTTTCTAACTTGTAACAAACACTACCTTTTTAAAATTGTAATGCCAGACTACTTTGACAAGTAATGATGTCATCTGATACTTTTTTTGTTTTAGATCAACGTAAGATGCTCAACTCTTTCTTTTCTTTTCTTTTCCTTTAACTCTTGTATCAGTAAAAAAAAAAACTCTACCTTTTTTAAAAATGTAATGTTACAAGATTTTGACAGCTATTGTATGCTTTTGTTTTACACAGACGTGTCTGACTGCTTAACGATTGTGTTTGATACATTTTTTATTTATATACAGTATATCACCAAAATTGTTTAACAATATATAAATGCTGCCCTTGACTTATTTTACTGTCGTCACAGTGTTTCTATTGTATGTGAAAAACTTTAATAAAAACTACCCCTTGATCCCGTTTTACCAACCGTACATTGTTTCACAATTTAAAGTTTAAAGCACATAGTTTTGAACAGTTTTCAATGGCCCGCTTCACAAAAACACTTTCCCAAACAATAAGATAACAGTCATAAATTCCTTTGAATTACTGAAGTGAATAAACAGATGTACAAACACATGTCCAGTTCGGGGGAATGAGGGGGAATTTTTATGACATGCTGTGCCCTATCATCTCTCTCTCAATTTTCAAATCCTAAAAAATGTGACCCTTTTGACTGGTTTTGTGGTTTCGGGTCACATATAGAGAGATGATTCTTTTGAGTTCACCATGCTTTTCTCTCTCTCTCTCTAAAATTAAAAAAAGTGTGCATTGAATTTCAAAATAAAGATGAACAGGTGACTTTCAGATAATAAATGCACAAATAGACTCAATTACAACAACAAAAAAATTGTAATCAATATCCAGTCTTTCACAAGATATTTTATTTTAAATGACTCTTGTTTGATTTGTTATACAGTAATGACTAAGAACTTTCCAAAAATGTTCCACACAAATGAGAGAAACATATTTGCCCATAAAAAAAAAAAAAAATCAGAGGAGAAGAAATATTAACAAAGAGAGATCTAACTGATTGGTTTTTGCACTTTTCATTAATTAAATCAAACTGATCTAAAAACAAATATTTGGAGACCTTACTTCCTACAGTCTTACACCAAGTGCCCTGATTTCTGAGCAGAGAAAGTATTTTGACAGAGTCAGAGTTCATGACAATACAATATTATAGAGCTGAAATATGGCACTTACATTTAAAACAGAGCTCATTAATTCAACCATTATTCAACAGCTGACCGTCCTAAACCAATGTCTAAAAAATAATTTATTTGTTTGTGTGACATTTATTCCAAATAAAAAGGAGTGAGGAGAAACATTTAAAAATCAAACAACACAAAATAAGATCATTTGAGAGTATTTTGTTATCAAAAATGCATCTAAGAAAAAGAAAACGGACACCACACGGAACTACTATTTTTAAGTTTCAATCCATTTATTTTAAAAGTGTTTTTTGCACTGTTGAGAATGGCATGAAATTGAAGAGAAACAAATGATCTTTACAAAGTTTTACTCCACGGTGTGTGACCTCCTCCTTAACAAGGGATTCCTTCAGTTTCCTCAAAGTTAACACTCTTCAGTGGAAATCACTCACACTCGACATGACAGACACACTTTCAAATACTTCACACTACACTTCAGAGATTAAACATCTGAATATTATCCAACTTAAATGTTACTTTAATATTATGACCAAAACTGTTTTTGTTTATTCTTCAAAGATTGTCCTCATTTGTAAAATTAAAAGTAGGAAAACAAACACTTGATGACAAACAAAACTTTTATTTTAAAATCTCTACAAAATTACCATCATAGAATAATAGTGACCAGAAATCACCATTACAAGATTTACTGTAAAATATATTTGTCATTTTTCACACGTATGTATGAAAGTGTAATTGAAAAAACTAAAAAACATTTTTTTTAAATTGCGTCAAATTACACAAACAGCGAGTAAAAGGCACAGCATTTATAAACACTGAAGCTCTCAGTCAGTTCAGCACAAACTCACTGTGTGTAAAAACTCCTGTTTTAATCAATTAATCTGTCAAAACTGCACAATCCATCTATTATTTACATTGTGTTTCTGCTTTGTTTATTGTAATGAGAGGATTTGTGATTGTGCATCTGTATATTAGCAACACAGACACATACCTAAATTAGTATAAAATTAAATAGACTAACAATGTGTATAAAATGTAAGAGAGATCATGAACATTTAAGGAACATGGAAATTTCACATTGTAGATTTGCTTTAGATCTTTTGAAACATTAAAGTGCTGCACTTGACAAACACATTTAAACATCTAAATCATTATGGATAATTTTAATACAAATATGATTAAACTGAAGAGCCAGACAGACTCATCTGAGCTTCTTCCATGATATACAGACTTCATTATGATATACAGCATTTATCATCTTTTGGTGATTGAACCCCAGGTATTTCTTGTGATTGAACTCTATCAGGGACTTCAGGTGATGGGTCTTCTATCTACACTGTAAGGTGGAACAGAAGAGAAGATAATCAGAGTTCAGTGGAACAAACTACAAATCAGTTACTATATTTTTTTGAGTAAAAACTTACATTAAAATCCAGAGGTGGGTAGAGTACCCAAAATCTGTACTCAAGTAAAAGTAAAAGTACTTATGGAAATATTTACTCAAGTAAGAGTAAAAGTAACAATCCCAATAGTTACTTGAGTAAGAGTAAAAAAGTATCCGATGGAAAAACTACTCAAGTAGCTAGTTACTAGTTACTTTTGATCTGATTGATATGAAGCGAAAACCTTGAATTTCAAACTATTTGGAAAGCTTCCACACACCTCTCCTTGAAAGTCTCTTTGTTGTGTTTATATAAAACATAGGCTGAAGTAAAGTAGCCTATCTCAGTCCTGTGATGGGCACATTAGTGTACAAATTTGTGTATAACGTCACAGTATGCACTTAAATTTATTTAGATTTTTGGAAAATGGATATGAAAACATGCAGACGTTTAGAATGAACGTTTTTTTACGAACGTGTGTTGTTTGTAAGGTTCATAAGATATTTGTCATTGCTTGCACAAGCGCGCATATGAGGAAAAACATTCGGACAGTGTGTGAAATATGGTACTATGAGGTCAAAGTGCCCATAGTTAACAAATAACCATTAATAGGGTTCAAATAGGCATCATCATATTAGCCGCTTTTCCACTATCATGATAGAATGTGTGTGCTGAGGGAAAGTGCGCTGTAAGATCAAACAGCCAAGTAAATAGCTGTTACGCTGTTCATAGCTCATGCATTAATACTGTCAATAAATGTGTTAGTTTTTAAGAAAGGTTTTACCTTCTGTGTCCGTCTCCATTGGCATGCATATCCCCTCAGCATTTGTTGGTAATGTTATACCTGTCGTCTCCTTCTGTTTATTTATTTTTATTTATTTTTTTATTTTTTTTGCGTTGTTTATAGTTGTGTCCTTTTTTCTGTTATTTAACAAAGTCCCAAAAACAGAAATATCTGATCATATCTCTGTTTATATTACAATTGCGTTACCAAGGCAACGACTAACGCATTTGTATTTACATTCCAAAGAGTTCCGTTATCGGCACCATAGTGGAAAATGAAACCGTATCCGTGCTGACTGGCCCGGTTATGCGAAAGAATGCATCGCATTATGAAACTGTTCTTTCTCACATCTTGAAGTGAAAAAATAGAGTTGAATTGAGGTCACGGGTGATCTGCCCCCGATAGCTCACACACATCATCCTCTGCTTCAGCCATCATCTTTCTAAACGCGCGCTGAACTTACGCGGAGATGCGTAGCAGACTCTCGCGAAGCAGCCTCTCCAACGTCTAATATTTATTACAATTTTGTCAGTAACGGAGGAACGCCATCAAATGTAGCGAAGTAAAAGTAAAGTTTTTTCACTAAAAATGTACTTGAGTAAAAGTAAAAGTACCTGTCTTTAAATATACTCTAAAAGTACTAGTTACCCCAAAAAATTACTCAAGTAAATGTAACGAAGTAAATGTAATTCGTTACTACCCACCTCTGTTAAAATCCTGTAATCAGATTAATTACTGACTCTACCTGATTTGAATACATATTTATAAAACAGTATTTGTGTTTTAAATATAATACATTTAGAACATGAATTCCAATCCGTGTCTCTATTGAGTCAAAATAAAGTGAAACACATACTAATGAGTTTACACTAAATATAATAAATGACTAGGAACAAATACAAATGTGATTTTGCCTTAAAACAAAAATCTTTCAGTGAAATGTTCCACTAGTTAAAGCTGTTTGTCCTCTAGTTTAAACATGTTTGTATTGGTCTCAGTAAATAACTATCCATTGAGCATACATCAGTTGTACACTCATTATTGCTGTGCATTGTGGGATTGAATGAGTGCACTCGATAATGTCCACTACGGTTTTGGACACCACCGAAAATGGCTGTCAAAAGTTTAAGCGTATGGGGGTGATTTCTGACACAGGGTTTGTCTTTTTAAAAGGTTTTCTTCTCAAATAACATTGTATGTCCTCATCTTTATTTATGCGGTGAAAAGATGTGTAATTAATGAGAAACCCCAGATAGCACACGTATGTTCTGTTAAAGATCACTTCATCTGGAAAACATCTGCTGTGTACAAACAGTTTTATATACATTCATACAGCGACTGTACATTATGTCTTCAATGTCCGTCTTGTCTGAACTTCCAGGTTCACAGTAGTTTGTTAGGAACTGTTTTTCTTTGTGGAAGCTTTGCATTTAAAGAGCTAAACAATGTTTCAAATCAAATCAATAATTTGTGTCTAATCATTCACTTATGTGGCCAGAAACAATACAATAAGTGGGATGATGCACATCCAGCCGGTTGTTATCACAGAATAAACCCCTTCAGGATGATACAAGTCCTGATCAACCTGTCGGTTTATTCTGTGATAACAACTGGATGTCCTGGAGAGCTGGATGTACATTATACCCAGGGTGCGATTTGTGGAAAAACCAGAGGGGGGATGTTTTGAAACGCTTTCATTCATGAAGATCAAGATGGTGCCGCGGATGGCTGCCTCGGTTTGTTGCTCCTTCGTACTTTTTCTGTTTTTGTTTGTTTGTCCTGTCTTAAGCAACGTTTTTCCGATCAGCTTCTCAAGAAACGAGCTCTTGGACATAAGAAATAGGACACCAGATAACTTTTTGCCAACATTTGAACATTCAGACGTATTACTGGACATTTTAGTTGGAGGGGCTGCGTTCCTATACAAGCGCTCCACGCGAGGAAAACGCGCCGGCGCGCTTGTGAAATTCCGACAGCACGGTTTTAGGACTCGGTTGCAGAGTATTCATCTGGCGAATCTCCGCTCCCTTGCAAATAAATCAGACGAACTACAACTCCTCACCCGCACAAACAAGGACTTTTTAAACTCTGCTGCGCTTTGCTTCACGGAAACCTGGCTAAACGGAACCATTCCGGACAGCGCGCTTCATCTAACGGGCTTCCAGCTGATCAGAGCGGACTGCGTCACCGAGTCGTCGGGGAAAACGAGAGGCGGTGGATTATGTTTTTATATCAATGAAGGCTGGTGTACATACGTGACGGTTTTAAATAAGATGTGCTGCCCAAACTTGGAAGCTATCTTTATTAACTGTAAGCCTTTTTATTCGCCACGGGAGTTTTCCACGGGAGTTTATTCTGGTGAGTGTGTACATTCCTCCTGATGCGGCGCTAGAACTGTTGGCCGATCAGATCACATCACAGCAACGTTACCCGGACTCTTTCATGATCGTGCTCGGTGATTTTAATAAAGCTCATCTCACCCGCGAACTGCCTAAATATAGACAGCGCATCACATGCCCCACCAGAGACAGCAATATACTGGACCATTGCTACACTGTTTTAAAGGATGCATACCACTCTGTCCCCCTTGCAGCGCTGGGACTCTCTGATCACTGTTTAGTTCATCTTCTACCAGCCTACAGACAGAAACTTAAATCTGCTAAGCCTGTATTAAGAACTGTAAAGAGATGGACTGTTGAAGCAGAGCTGGATTTACAAGCCTGCTTCGAACTTACTGATTGGAGTGTTTTTGAGGCTGCAACTACTGATCTGGACGAGCTCACTGACACTGTGACATCCTACATCAGCTTCTGTGAGGACATGTGTGTACCAACCAGGACTTATTTAACATTTAACAACGACAAACCTTGGTTCAGTTCAAAACTCAGACAGCTTCGCCAGGCCAAAGAGGACGCCTACAGGAGTGGGGACAAAGCCTTGTACAAACAGGCCAAATACACACTGAATAGGGAGATAAGAGTGGCAAAGTTAAACTACTCGGGAAAGCTAAAAAAACAGTTTTCAAGAAATGACTCTAAATCAGTGTGGAACGGCCTGAAAGCCATCACCAGCTACAAGAGCCCGTCCCCCAGCACTGAGGCCAATCAACAACTGGCTGACGACCTGAATGAGTTTTACTGCAGGTTTGAAAAACAAAAGACTGGTCTGACACCCTACACCCACCCTGAATGTCCCACAACACAGCCATCAACACCCTGCCCCTCCATCCCCCCTACTGTTTCTCAACCTGCCCTTAAGATCTGTGAAGGTGATGTTTGCAAAGTCTTCAGGAAGCAGAAGACAAGGAAAGCCAAAGGCCCAGATGGTGTCTCTCCAGCCTGCCTTAAAGCATGTGCTGTCCAGCTATCATCCATCTTCACATTGATTTTCAACAGATCACTGGAGCTGTGTATAGTCCCATCCTGCTTCAAATGTTTCACCATCATCCCTGTACCCAAGAAATCAAAAATCACAGGACTTAATGACTACAGACCTGTTGCTTTAACATCTGTGGTCCTGAAGTTATTTGAGAGACTGGTGTTGTCCTACTTGAAGGACATTACTGGACCCTTTTTGGACCCCCTGCA